>VDFB02093559.1:0-42718 GCA_007258455.2 Sequoia sempervirens
TAGTATGGTAACTTGTCGCTTTCATACTAAGTGACAAATTTTTGGAGTTGTATCAACATTCTAGGTTAGTTATAGCCATCACCAAATATCTTGTATTCTTTCAAAGCCTCTGGGAACACTCTCTTGATTTTAAACTAAACTCAAAGTGTAAGAGAGAAAACCCGGTCTCGTAGAATTGAATTTAAACCCTCCTTTGTTCTATTGATGAACCAATTTCACTCACTTGATAACAACTAGCCTTGCGAGTGGATTTCCATTCTAGGGATTGGAGCAACAATTTTGGGACCCATCAATATCATCAAGTGTAAATGTCACATAACTTCCACAAAGATAATTGAAAATGTTTATAGAATGAAGCATATATCAATCCCTTTTTTTCAAATTTAGATAAATAGATCAAAGATTGTGTAGAAAAAGTAATGCATAGATTTGGTAATGATGAAGTTTAAGTATGTTATTTTATGTTAAAAACATAGATTTTTTAACCAAAATGGAGTTCCAACCCTTAGATCCGCATTTCCAAGCCTAAAGGGTGAGATTCTTTTTTTAATTTTAGAATTAGAGGCAATAATGTTATAATGAAAGCCTTATATCATTGTGTATAACATTGTAAATGATGTTCTAAAAACACTATAAGAGTTATAGCATGAGCATGTTATGGATTGAATTTTATTAAAGATAATACATTTGGAATTGATCCAACCCATTATGTGTAAATGCGTTATATCTCATACACATTTTAGAAAGTGAGTACATGTTTTATAAAGTGCATACATATTTTAAGTTAAAAAAATCATTTTAGGCCACTTTTTTTCTCTCATCTTGGTGCACTTACCAAGATGTGAATAAGTAGAAGAAAACATGCCCCTAAGTGGGGAGAACAAACATGGAAAAAATGTTAAATTTGAAACAACAATGTAACAAACACAACAAATAAGGGATGGTAAAAAAGGCCACGGTGTGGAAACAAAGAAGAAAACCAAAGGAAAAAAGTAAAATATAAGCTAAAGGTATATCTAGATATATATGTTTTTGATTGATTAAGGAGGGAAAGGGCCCTGAACCTTACAAAAAGTACATCAATTTAGAGAACATCAACTAGTCAAAACAACCACAAAAGGAAGCTGACAAGAAAAGCATCCCCAACACCGCCAACAAAAAGCTTAACCAATTCCCTCATGATCAAAAATTTCATCCCTATTATAGATATCAAAAAAATACATACAATCTGTATTTAGATCCCAAAATTTAAGCTTATAATACCATATAATACTAGAAGTAATGTCCATGCATAAACTAGAACTACTAACAAAAATATAACAATTTTTTTGATAGTCCAGGCACCAAAGGCCAACACCAGTAAAAGTATCATCAGGAGAAGCACAAAAAAAAACCATAGAAGCAAAACAAAAAGCAAAAAAGTGACCAAGGATTAAGCATCCTCGATTAGACACCAGACTTTCAGCAAGTTGTCAACAGTGTCTTCCACTTTCTCTTTCGGCTCCATCTTGCCCGATAAGTCAACCATCTCGTCCATTGACTTTCTCTTTTGCTGCTTTTTAATTTTTCCTTGACTCGAGACCGTAGCAATGCTAGCCTTCTTCATAACCGCATCCACCACCCTACAGAGACTCTTCACTACTATTTCTAGAGTCTAGATTCTGCTTTGCTTATCCTCCTCTTGCATCATCTTTTCCAGCCATTCTAATCTCTCCTCCATCCTCTTGAATTTTACATTATCAACTTCATCTATCCTCTCTTCCTCATGGTATTTTGTTTCCATAAATTCTTGATAATTTATTGCATTAACATTTTCCTCCATCCCCTCATTGTCCTTTTCAACCTCATGAATTTCTTCTTGCTGCGACTGCCCTTTCACTTCCTCATTGTCATAAACCTCCTCTTCCTTCGACGCAAAACTTTCCTCCTCAACAAAATCTCCACCCAAACTATCTGGGATTTCCTCTGTAGAGGAATCCCTATCTTCCTTCACCATCTTTTTTCCTTTACTTTCCTATGACCTAGAAGCACATTTTTCCTTTGAATCCTTAGACTTTTTATTGTTGCTTGACCCTTTAGAAGCAGCCATAGCAAGCCTTAAAGACCTTTTACCAACCGGTGTTGAGCACTCAGGGTTTTCATTATCATCAAGAATTGTAATAGTGTTGGCTTCCTTCCCCAATTCCCAGATAAGAAACTTCCTCTTTTTATTCTCAATAGAACCAATGAAGGCAACACTCCTTTTTTCAGGAATGACTTGTAGGAGTTCAACCCATAACGGGTCCTCAGGGCTAGGCGACTTTTAATGGGCTTTTTAGTAGGGGCATGAGGGTGACTCTCTATGAGTTCTATTTTCATAGAGCTCTTAGGGGTAGGGTTTTCTATCAAATTGAGGGGAATATTCTTTTGAGGAGATGTAACCAACACATATTTGTAGATAGCTCTAATTAAGCCTTGGTGTAATGACAAATTTTCCCCATGGGTAAGGCTCTGACTTAGGGAAGAAAACATAAAAATGGAAGATTTATCTTTTTGAGATGATGAATATGGTTAAGGATAGGGAAGTGGTAACCATGAACAGACTGGAAATGACCCTCTAGGGTAAAATACTTCATGACAAAGAAACACACATTATGGTACAGGGGAGGGAGTAAAACCCTAGAATAGCCATTCTGTAAACGCTCAACCTTCTCCTTATCCTCAATTTTTTTTAGAATATAGTCCTGGTATTTCCCGTTACTTACCTTTGCCACCTTCTTTCCTTCTTAGGCCAGATCCGTCGCCTTTGCAATAAGCTTCACATCCACCTTGAAATGGAGACCACCCATTTCGACTTCACCATCCTTCCAGGCATTGGTGAACTTGTAGCTCAAATTTGATCGTTATAACCTTCCA
This sequence comes from Sequoia sempervirens, assembly GCA_007258455.2. Classification (NCBI taxonomy): domain Eukaryota; kingdom Viridiplantae; phylum Streptophyta; class Pinopsida; order Cupressales; family Cupressaceae; genus Sequoia; species Sequoia sempervirens. Next base: position 2,896 of record VDFB02093559.1, read on the forward strand.
TAGCCATGAAATAAGGAGTGAAACTAGCTTTCTCAAACAAGCCCCAAAGCTTCACATTTTTTCGTGGCGCATCATACTTGTTGGGTTCTGTTTGCTTCCTTGGTCCACCCATGTCAGTTGCTTCACACAAGTTATTTTTTGAAAGGAGGAGAAACTCTTTACTATGCCCTTCTTTGTTCTCAACAATCTTGAGTGCCACCAAGGATCCCCAATTACAGCTGGACCTTTTTTCACGTGCCACTCCATCCATCCAGTCAACAAGCCTGAATGCCACCAAGGATCCCCAATTACAGCTGGACCCCCAGGGATGCCACCCATTTTAATTATAGCTACTCCCACCATCATTAATCCAAGCATTAGATTTATTCTTCATTGTTAATCTGGGAAAAAACTTCTTTTATTTGATTGGACAGGTTGGAAAAGTCCCATTATTTTAAAGCATCTTGTCTTAGACCCATGTTAGCCAAAGCATCCGCAACACTATTTCCCTCCCTAAGAGTATGAAGAATTTTATATTGTTGGAAGAACTGTAACATGTTTTTACAATCATCCAAGAGATCCTTTATTTCCTAGGGTGCTTCAACATTGTTGTTAAGACAGTCAATAATAAGTTTGGAATCCCCTTCAACAACCACTTTTTTGTACCCATTATCTCTAAGGTAACCAATTCCAACCCAAACAGCATACACTTCAGCAAAATTGTTTGTTGTTTTTTCAAGACCTTTGTTGTATCCCACCACATAGATGCCACTTTCATCCCTAACCACTCCTCCAGCTCCAACTTCTCTCGGATTCCCTTTCGAGCAGCCATCAAAATTACATTTCACCCATCTAGGATTAGGGGGAATCCATACAGTGCTTTTTCGTATAATCTATTTTTCCCAATTCACATTATTCAAGTTTTGGGAAATCCCCCACTACTGCTTTATTCTTAACTCCTAATAGTTAGGCCCTTTCTTAGCTTGGGTGTATTTACAACTATCAACATTTTCCTGAATCTGTCTCCTTATAATCATACATAGCTCCTTACTACTCTTAGCTGTATCCCTGAAAAACCTATTGTTTCTTTCTTTCCATAGACCCTAGACCAAAAACGGGGGAACTTATCCACATAAATCAAGAATTATATTATGGAAGTCGGGGCTACAACTCCATCCTTCAACAAACATTTTGATAGAAGCAGGGAAAACCCAATCAATCTTAAGAGTCTTAAAGAAAAAAAATCTTAGATATATATGTTATAATGGTGTTGATATATCATTGAATGAACTTAGAATAATCAATTTTTGTCTCTAAATTATAATAATTCTAGATTCATTTAATAAATCATCATCTTGATAAAAAATCATTAAATGTGTCTTCATTTGTTTGTGTTTCTTGGTCATTTTTGATTGCCTTCACTATTATATAATTATTTTGTATTTGCATTCCTTCATGCTAGTTATAGATACATGGCCAATAATTGTAACATTGGACATCTCCTTTCAACCTATTCTTGTTTCTTGGCTTGAAGTTGTGGTGGAATGATAGGAATTTGGTGCACCATAATTTTTTGCTTTAGTTTCAAAATAGTCTTCTATACATGTTCAACACTCGTATTTGTTGCACCTTTTCTATTTGTGTTTTTTTTTTTTCATTTTTGATTTTCTCTTTGTGTGAATCTATGTTTTTTTGTTGTTTCATCTTTTTCTTTTTCTTGTTCTTCTTATAACACATCTTGATACCTCACATGAATTCCTTTATCTTCATATTGAGTTTCTTTTAGAGGTGGGGCATATGTATCTAAAGTGAAATGACACAACTCTAGATTTAGTTTAGATCCATCTCTCATACTCTTAATTACTCTTCATGAATGAATTTGACACATTAGTTTACTATTGAAGGAACCAATTTATAGTTATCTAGCCATGGTCTATTGAGTAATATGGAAAACATGCAAGATGTCAAAAACCAAAGTGTATTCCATTTTTATCTTTGAAGAACTGACTTAATGAACATAAGATTTTGGCTTAATTTGTGCATGAACAAGGACATATTTTATGAATCAAATAATATATGTTGATTTTTAGGATCAACAAGAACATTGTGAATACCAATATCAAGGAACTTTATTATGATGTATAATGATCCACAATGATTATTTTGTGGTATCTCATTATCATAGAAAGCAATTGATGGAGTGCGACTCAAAGTAGAAGATGTATAGTGTTAGTTTTAGTGGCCTCCACAAAAGTATGCTCATATAATATATTTTCATTTCCAACAAGTTCATTATCAACCTCATGTGCATCATGTATAAACTTGCAATTGACTTAAGAGGTACACAGTTTATAAATTTGCATTATCATCAATGCCTTCAATTTTGATCTTGTTAATGTCAATGAGATATTGTACCTTGTTTTTAAGGTCTATGTGAAATTGGGTATATAATGGCCTTTAATTCAATGAAAATTACAAAATGCTTGCTCATTATATGTCCTTGGAAGTGGTTTATTTAGATCCAATGTATGAAAGAGGGGAAGACTAATTAAGTTAGCAATTAATAAACTTTGAAGAGCATCATCCATGGATTATTGAAGCTTAGTAAACTATCTACAATAATTTGGTTCAATGAAGGAAAAGTAGAAGTATTAACAACTTGATAAAAAACCTCCTTCATGTCATTACCCTTGGAAAATATGCTTGGCTTTCAAATGATACTTTGAAGGATATGAAGTATTTGACTTAATGACCCATATTTGAAAAGATTTCTTGCTAGCAATTTAGAATCAACTATTATTACATGTGCACAAACATCCATACAAGATGAAAAGCTATTTAGTTATGTATGTCTTAAATTAGTTTAAGTACCCTTAATAAAAAATGTTTTGCAATTCAAAATCATGTAGGGGAGTCTTGGAGCATAAAGATTGAAATTGTATAACATAATCCCTAATGGGTTCAATTTGTCCTTGAGCATACTTGAATAAATTGGAAACTATAATTCTAAAGCTCATGTTAACTTTGAAATGCTTTAAGAATGCCTAAATTAAATCATCAAATGTGTGAATGGGTCTTTGATGAAGTGTAAGGAACCATGTTGATAGCATAAGCTTTTTAGGTTTGTTGATATGACTTAGTTAATAGCTTATCCCCATATAGGAAGTCTACACATGCAGTTGTAAAATATCTCAAATGTGTGTTTGTGTCACCTTTTCCATCATACATTGAAAATTATGGCTCCACAAAGCCCATAGATAGTTTATGTATAACAATCTCACATGATAGTGGTGCACGTCTAGCATCCTTGAATTCCTCACTATCTTGTTCTTTTGGTTTAACATCTAGTTTTCCTATTTGATCTATCTTGTGAATGAATGCATCTAAAATGGATGATGAAAGGGTAACAAGTGTAACTTGAGAGTCATTGTGGCATGTATTTAAATGAGCACGAGAAGTAAGTGTGGATCAAGTGATAGATTGGGAAAGATGCATAGAGGAGGAGATACACTTGAGTGCATTCATGGCTATGGATGATGTCGAATAAGGGATACACAAAGCATAATAGTGGCATATGTGGGATTGTATGACTACAAAGGGTAATGATGGGCGAGGTAGTAGCAAATGAGATGGGCATCATATGGGATACATAGGTATCCCAAGAGGGGTACAATCAAAGATGACCCATAAAGGGGATGAAAGGTGAAAAAGGTAAGACACTATGTGGTGGATGTTAATAGTGATCATAGTATGGAGGTGACGGGTGGTAATAGGAGTAATAATGGATAATTGCTCAATAGCAGATATGGAAAATATAATATATGCACTAGTCATAATAGATCAAGCAATTCTAGCATTAACCACATGTAAAATCTCTAATCTAAATATTTTATTAATGAATACATTATAAATCATATCAATTACTTGTGTAAGACTTTCTACATTAACAAGCTAACAAGGTCATTTACAAAATCTTGATCATCTATATGAACATTGTGATCCTTAGCCTTATTATTCTCAACACAAACATCATAACAAAACTCGCTTTCATTGGATTGGGGGACAACGTTAAGGTTTTTCTTTTTTCTAAAATTATTGAAAGGAATCAAGAATTTAGTCTAATGACCCAGGGTTAGCTCTTTAAAGGGCAAGCCCCCTATGGTCTCTTGAGTGATGTACAACAAACCCTCATCCACACAGTACAAACAAATCAGTAATCGAATACACAACTTCAACTACTTAAAACGACAACCAAAACCAAGTGAACTGACCCCAAAGATCTGACAACCTTAAGATTTAAATGAACGCTCCTTAATGGAAGATTAAGATCACGGGTAACTTCTAGCATACAATGATTGACGGCGACCACCTTATCTAGATGGCGTGATTATATGCAAACAAAAGAGTTTGAAAAATTGAAGCCATACGCAACCTTAACGTAAGTGCGCAAATACAACAAAAACAAGCGACAAAACCATTCCAAATCCTTAGACGGATTGACGACAAACGGCAAATATAGAGTGAATGGACTCTGTAAGCAAAAGACAAAAAGGAAACATAAAGTCACCAAATATGTGAAAAATTCAAAAGTGATGGAACGTAAGTGGAAGCTGCCTTAAGCCAAGGCGCCGGAATAAAACGTGATCTCCAACCGGCACTCCAAGTCGTTCAGTGGGAATCCAGGGAACAAGAATGGGCTTTTTATAAACACCATAAAACTTTACATAAAGCATCTCAAATACTGGATATTCACCGGTTCTTGGGTTGTCGTAATTCGCTGACGTTATCAATCTACAATGTAACAGTTGAAACTTCGATTTGCATACGTCGTTAAAGTTTTGTATTATATAAGATGCCTCACTGCAGAGCACGTAAAAGAAGAAGAAACATTGTGAAGAGGCAGAGACGGAGGCTCAAGAGTACTAAAGAGGTAAGAAAGTACAAGAAATTCCTTTCAAGCTTTTATCTGTAACTCATGGAAACAGCAGCTAATCTGTGGATTCTTTCCTTGACATATTTGCTGCTAATTTTGTGTTTGTATTTATTTCTTTCTTGGTAACTTTTTCGTTCGTTTCATTGACTGTTTTAGTCTTTCCAGGCCATGATGATAAATTAATGGATTTTTTCCCACTTTCCCCTGTACCTAGCGGCCTTGTAGTTGCTCAATCCTGCTAAAGTTTTCTCTTTTCACTCTTTCTCAGCAATTTGTCTCGATAAATTGTCAACTACTTACAATGGATTCAGTTCAGCGCCAAAAATTGCCTTTGTCAGCTTCTTTTGCTGGATCATGTTCAAATCCTGTTGAATATTGAAGTCATCAAGTTCCAGAAGCCTTAAATATCTTGGGAACTGTGTGTTTAGAAGTTATATTTGTTCCATTTTTAATAGAGTTCTGAGCAATTTGAATATGGCTTTTTGGCGTTTACTAAGTAGGTCTTTAGCTTTCCGAATCTTTATAGCTGTAATGAAAATTAAGGGCTTTACTATTATTCAGTTAGGTTAAATAATTGAATAGGTAATAAGAGTTTAGAATTTTTGAGTTTGAATTGATGATTGATACTAGAATAAATATTAATATGAATAAATATAACGAATAAAAATACATGTATTTAGTTTTAAATCCAATGAAGAAATTGTTGTCATAAATATGAGAAATTAATTGAGTGTGATATTAATGAATTAAGTTTTAATTAATTATTATATTAAATTTTAAAAATTGTCTAGATTTTCTTTTAGTTTTATAGATCTAAATTTGATGTTTATGGAAGTAAATTTGGTGTGCAAAATTAAATGTTGTTTGTAGATCTAATCTAACAAAACATTAAAATACTACTATTTTACTTCACCTTGTGCCTATGTGTAAAGGTAGGTGGTTTTGAAAGATACCATTTAAGAAATTGCTAGACAAGGATTTATTTTCCTTTGGTGAAACATGTAGGCAGATCAAATTAATAATGATGAACAAATATCAAGATAGTAAGCAAGCATATAGTATACCTAAGATGATGATGTAAGTAGGAAGTTCTATGATGTTCTCACGAGAATGCTCTTGGATCTAGATCAGAGGATGATAATTTGAATTAGGCATGTTCTTAAATATACTATCATAACATGGAATATAAATAATTCAAACTTAAATCAACTCATAATGGTTAGTATGTAGGGGGAAACACGAGACCAATTTAAAGTTTAAAAATTTAGGGTTAGAACTACACATGCATAACTAACTTGTGTTAACTTTGCACCTACAAATATCAACCAAGGTGATCAATGATGGAGATTGAATATTAAGTTGAGACCCTTGAAATGTATGAAAATAAAATGAGATTATGATAAGGTTGAGTTGAAGTGGACCCAAAATATAAGGAAAAAGGACATAAGATTGTGATTTTCATTGTGTTCATAAGTAATTAGGAGGAAGGAGAAAATCAGAGGTGTTTTTCATTGGTGTGGTAAAGGAAATCTATGTTTTTGACCAATTATATGGACTTCTAGCTAATGAAGCTTTAGTTAGGTTTTTAGAATTTCTTTAATAGAATAGGTCTATAAATTAGTTGCTAATAAAAACAATGTAGAGACTATCACAAAAACCTCTAGTGGCATGGGAACATGTTCCAAAGTCTAGAAGACTATACTATGTTTAAAACTAAAAAGTCAACAATATGAGATGAATCGCAATCATCTAACTTAAATCTCCATCCAATATCTTGCAAATCCTCACTATTCACTATTTGAAATGGTGAATTGACATTGTGTATTTAATTATGTTCCTCTTGTTATTTGAGCTTGTTGATCATCTTCTCAATAAGATGAATTAGCTAAACTAAGGAAAAGATTTACCCTATCCATCTAGGTCACTAAGAATATACAAAAGGATGGTAGTATAGTGAAGAAAATTGTCTTGCATAGTTGTGAGAGCATTGATTAGAGTTGTTGAGGCATCATCTTTAACCCCTTATATAGGATGTGATTATCAAACAAAATGCAAAATGGTGAAATTGATAGAACATGAAAAATATAGTACACGAAGCATTACCCTAATAATCCAACAAAGAATAAAGATGAACTTCCCTAAAGCCATTTTATTGATTTAAAAGAATATAATTAAAAATTAAAAATAACTATAAGCTTAATTTTACTACTTATCAACTAGAATGTTAACAAATATAACAACATTTCTTTTATTTTCAACTTTAAAAAAGAATCACAATCCAAAAAAGTATATCAAAATTTGTGTAACCTTTACAGGAAGCACAAGCCAATCCCCCATAAAAACATTATACCAAATAAATGGCTAAAACTAAATTAGATGAAATTGTGATATGGGGGTCTAAATTTGATAAACATCATTGCTTATCAAGCAATTTTGTCATGACAATTATCTATTAAAACTTGCCTTTCAAATACTAAGACACATTTTATTATAAACAAAATTATATATAAATTAAATACATATCAAAATAATTCCATAGAAATTTTGATGTATCTAAATCTCTTCTATCATATGATAATATTCTTGAGATTTTGATTATATTTTATGACAAATAATTAAATAAAGTCATACAACCATCAAATTTATGCCCAAGTCATGTGGAACCAAAACAAAATTTTGGTTTAAAGGTTTTTATCAACAAATTTATATAAAATATTATTCTCAATATTATTATCCACTAAAACAAATAAGTAAATACTAGTGTAGGTATTTTAAATATACCTATTTTAAATAGATCACAAATATATCGATCTTGAATTATTTTATTTATAGATTTTTTTTAATTTAAAACAATTGATTTTTTTTATTTAAAGAACTAATATTATTTATTTAAGATTTATTTTATTTACTTAACACTTGTTTTTTTAATTTAAAATTATTTAAAAAAATACTACAATAATTTCAAATAAATTATTTACATATTTAATCATATAATTATTTAAAAAGTGTTCTCTACTATTTTACATAATTAAGAGAGAGGGTCTAGTAGCCGCCCACCCTAACCTCACGCATCCTAAGCTCATAAATGATACATCAAATTTTCATGATTTTTTTTGGGTTTCTTCATATGCAACTTAAAAGCTTAAAGCTATTGTTTCAACTTTTGGATAGTTATGACAACTTCAAGGCAAGTTGTTACATGCACAAAGGTCCAACTATAGTCATTTGAAAGTTTTGAACAATACCCACATGTAGACACCCCAATAACTTTGTGCTATGATCACCAAAAAAGGTGCATAACTCCAAATAAAATTCTTAACCAAGCATATATATTTAGTGACCCCCCAAAAAAAACCTCTATAATGACTCATCACATGGTCATCGTAACTACCCAAAAGTTGAAACAATAGTTTTAAGCTCTTAAGTCGCATATGAAAAAACCAATTTTATTTTTTTGGCAATCCAATGTACAATTTAGAAGTTTAGGGTGCCTGAAGTTAGGGTGGACTACTAGTGGGCCCTCTTCCCTATATTGCAATTGCACTGACATGGTAGACTACATATGCAAAGTTGAAAATATTATTGCATGTGAAATACTTTACTATACGTTTAATTTTCATGTATTGATTATTGTAAAAGAAATAATTGAAAGGTTAGATGCATGACAAATATATGGGTACATGGGCAGCTAATACACCCTCTCCCCTATAATGATTATTGCATTAAAATTATTTTATTTGGTGGGGTCGGCAGCTGCTCTGTTTTTTGCAAAAAGAGGTTTCAGTTCTGTTTCTTGGGTCCCATAGGCCGGTTGGTCTCGTGGACGTAATTAAAAGCATTCATTCATTCACTCCACCCAGCGACCTTAATTATGCATCCCATTGTGACAATTAAGGGTGAAAAAAGGACAGCTAGATAAAAACGGCCGCTCCGATTTTTGGAGTAAATTTTGCTATTGTTCAAATTCGTAATTTTCATGGCATGCCCAGCACCATATGAGTATTTTTCCAAAGAAACAGCTGCTCCATTTTCTTAGAAAAAGATTTTAAATTTTAAATAACCATATAAATATGAATAATAGCCTGTCGATGTAACATGCCCTAACTGTAGCAAACCGATTTGGAATTTTGCCAGTGCTGGAAACAACAATAGGCTTGAAGAAGAAATAAATCTCTAACTGGACGACCTGAATCTTAGTTAACCAGGCTCCCATAAAAAATAGGTAGTATTACCAAAAAAGCTTCTTGAATACTGCCCTTTAAATTTCCAATGTGTGTAAAAAACAGGGGCAGGACAAAGGCTGCTTAGTCAAAACTGAAATCGACTCTTCAAGCTTGTCTACTCTTCTCCCATTCATTTGAGGAAGAAAAATATTATTTCATTCATCTAATTCTTTTTAAATTCAAACATTCTGTGTATGGACAGAGATCTGAATGGGTCCATATGATAAGATGACAATGTCACTACATTATCATTCTGTAATTCTTCAAACTCTTAATGCCAGCAGTCTATAAATTCATATTAGAACAAAAACACTCGAGAACAAAAGATGGATTTTTCAATAAAATATCTTCTTTTTGATAATAAAGTACGGTGTTCCAGTTTGATTTTGTGTTAAATCTGTTTCCATCATTATCTCTCCTTGTCATTTTAGAAATGAAGCAAATTAAAGCAAGAGAGAAACAATGACCATGGTTGCATACAATAAGTGGATACCTGCATCCCCTCCCAGCTCACGATTCCCTGTTTTTCTCAAGGACATCATATCCCTCCTTGTAATCCTTGATCCAGTTTTTCACTTAGGGGCAAAGTACGGCTGAAGATTCTGATCTAAAGGCCAACGGATCATATCCAAGATTCCTTGACCTAAGTGTGTTACCACTCTATATGATATTAAGTCTGCTACTGTATTTTGTGGTGTCTGATATTGTTCACGTCGTTGGCCATATATAGTGCTACTTTGACAATGGCATCTAGTTTCCATGCATTGCAGTGCCTTTAGATCATTGCTGAGATTAGAATCAGTGAATCCTGTTCAACGATGATTATTCTTCCAAACCACTATCTTTGGTCAGCCTTAATTCAGTAAGCACGATCCTTGCTCCCAACTTGTTAATGTCAATGCAAGACAAAGCGCATATGCCATATCTTGTTACCTTTTGTTAATCTCTAAGGCTCCACTGCCACCGGCAAAACCTGGGTTGCCTTAACTTTCATTCTTGAAATTAAGTTGAATCATACTGGGAAATAATGTTCTCATTGAAGTTTAGGCTGTTTTGGTCTATCTGACCCTGCTCCATTATTGCAGGAACCTCAATAATGAAATTAATTATTTGTAGAATTTAACCACAAAGTGATCAAAATCAACTCTGCATACAAGTAATTAAAAAACTGTATAAATCGCTAATTTCTAATTAACAAATTAATCTATACTAGCTTTTTTTGTTTCTGAATCTTTCGCTGTAATGTTGTTTAAAAATAGTGCAACTTGAACATGCACTTTAGGCAAAAACGCAAGGAACTTGTAAGATAGCGTTGTACACTCAACCAGAAAAACATAGCTTCATCAATGTGCATATGCCTCCATTGCTACAAAGAAGTTTTCATTAGAGTGTTAAGGAGTTGTAATTAGTTTATTTTTTCCCTTTAGAGTTTTCTGGAGTCACAGATTTTTTTACAATGAAAGGCCATAATTTCATTTTCCTTAGTGTGAAGGATGAGCTAACGTTAAACAATTTTTCATTTGAAGTGTTATAATATTATTTCAGTAAACTGCAATCATATGAAATTTCATGTTACATCCCTTACTTTAAATCTCTTTTACTTTTTACTTTTGAAGTAATTAGTAGATGATTACGCATGATTCAATGATTAGATGTTTAGGAAAAATGTCTGGAAAAATCAACGTATCTTAAGTTATGTTTATTTCACTAAAATTGGCATGTGTTTAAAAGTTGTCAAGATGTGATGACTTCATGAGGATTATGAAATGATTATTAATACACTAATCTTTAGTTGGTGATGGAAAGTTGCATTCAAGAATCAGGTTTCCGCCCTTCGAGAAAAGGAGGGAGAGCATCATTGGAGAGAAGGATATAGATACAAGGAATAACAGGTTGTCGCTATCTTAGGTCTAGTGTTGATGCAGGAATGGTGAACCTAGTTGAGTCGGGTAAGGGATACTCGACCCTTTTGGTCTAAGTTTATTCCTTGATTCGACAAGTTTTTGATGTCGTTTAAGTCTAGTTTTTGTTGTATATCGTGCTTAGAAGATTGTCGTTAGTAACCGATTATTTGATCCTTGTGTTGATATGATTCTCTTAAGGGTTATTAACTCTCTTTTATTATAAAACAAATGAATATATGAATATAGGTATACCTTGTCAATAAGGTAAGCATATGTACTCGTACACGTATAGATGGGTGCATGGATGCATATGTGTGTACAAAGACATAAATACTATCAACATACAATATGTACGTTGAAGTATGTATGCATACATGCGAATATGCATAAGCTATTGCAATGAAAAATGACTCTCATTGGGATATTGCATAAGGACGTCGATCATGAGGATAATTTTGAAAGTGCATATTTCGGGGGGTTACTCCACTTGTGTGTCAATTAATAGCGAACGTCATCGATTTTGTATGATAACATTGATATTAATCTTGAAAGTTTTAATATATCTATATAATATGGGATTATTCTAAATGGCTAATCTAGCCGTAGAGCTTATTGTTTAGCTCAACTCTAACGTGAGGAGCACATTTTGAATTCAAAGGATATCATCTTGTTTCTAATGCCAACATGAGCCTTGAAAGGCCATGGCTCACTAATTTATCGTTGGAAATAGATTTTCAAGCTTTTAAAATGATATAGTGGACATCATAATTAATGGGAGCTTGGAGCTCCCCATAGTCTTGCAAGTGTCATGCTTGTGCGAGCTTTGATTGTGGTAGTTGGACGAGTGGGAGAAACCACTCACGCCATCTTTGTAAAGGGAGGTAGTTTCCTCGAAAATAGGCATGCAAATTAAGATGGGAAATAATGCCTAAGTCTTCGGAAAGAACCATCAAGATAATCCTCGATCTTGAGAGGAAAGTTAGGATAAATAAATGTTTTGTGGAGCCCAAATTCGTCGTGGTATAGCATATCGAAGTGGCAAGGTTTTAATATATATATTTATATTGTTTAACATGCTAGGGAATTTGTTTAAGGCGGTAGCTATTCTACCTAAGAGGACACAATAATAAGTGTGGAGTTAAACGTGGATTTCGACGATGGAAAACGTGGCTATCATTATGAATGCCATGAGCTACTCGTATCTGCTTTTAAACCGTTTCTTTCAAAATTTATGGGAGAAAATTTGGAAGCGACAGATGGGAATGTTAACCGAATATTGTAACTGATTGTTAAAATCAGAGGGGGGGCTAGCTTGCTTAAAAAAAAAACACCGATGGTTTCAGGGAAGAGAACAAGTATTCCTCACCGACGACGAGGGATTACACCTTCATTGTTTTTCTTTCACCATCTGTCCACGACCTCCTCTTCTCTGGATTGGAATGGTAGGCGCATTTAGGGTAGACGGTGGGCCGGAAGTACCCTCGACGCAGGTCTTTCACTTGAATCCTATTCTTTGTCTCTTGAATACATAGGTTGTTAAAGGTTGTTCCAGTTTGGTACCAGCTATTTGGGAAAGACCTTGTGTGGGTAAGAGCAAAGAAAGAAGCTGACACCAGAGATCTAAAGATTGGTTGCGCCAATATTATTTGATGAATATATACGGGTCTTGAAAGAAAAGTATAAAAATAAAAGAGCATGGATGAGGCCATGAGCGACCCATACAATATAGATGCCACATTTCCAAGAGTTGAGACTCTTAGTTGGAGTAAGAACATATAGACATTTGATTTTGGCGAATGAAGAAACAACCATAAATTGTGGCTACGTGCATATCGCTGGGCCAACCTTATTTATCTAAAACCAAATAAAGGTAAGTGGACTTTGTTCTTGATATTGGAAATTGTCCATTCCTATCTTATAAATATACATACATATTCTGGATGTTGTTGATGCATTAAAATTAGAAAGGGGGTAGTTTGTCTAAAATCCATTCCTTGGATCTTTAATTGTTTCTTTGAAATACCCCTGCTGAGATAGATTATCTCTTGATTTGTCACCAAAAAGTATAGGTTCCATAAAACTTCCATTGATTAATGGAAGACTCTTTTCATTATGATCTTATTTGATGAACATTCTAAAATAGTGCTTAACACTAAAAGCTCTCACGGGTGAATATGAGTTGTCAGCTATTATTAACCATCCTTTCGGTTTGAGGCAAGGTATGCCTAGTAAGTAAAGATTATGATTCTTACTTTCAAGGTTGATAAAATCAAACTTGTGAACCATAAAGGACCTTGGGTGGTGTTTATGGTCGCTTTTGTAAAAGTTATAAGAAAGTGGAATAAGGTGACAGGGAGTCACGATTTCCCATTACTATAGTAACTCAAATGGTCGAAACAAAACCCAAGATTAGGCATCACTAGAATGATTTTTCCTCAAGGTAGGACATAAAGAGAGATTCGTAGCTCAATTCAATATGATGATAGTAAATTATTATGATTGATAAGGGTCTATGTGACAAGGAAGGTGTTTATGAGTTCATAACTTAATCTCTGTTGAAAGTCAGCAGACTCAAGTAGACCAAGGGGTCAAAAGTAGATTATCATCTTTTAAATCAACCCCTTTAGGGTAGAAATATTGGCTCAATATCTAAGCAATTGATATAAATGGTGATATTCATTTAAATATTATGTTAGTAAGGAAACACGTCAAATGCTATGGTTAATCATGATACGTGAAACCTAAACTCGAACAATGCCAAGTGGTCTAGGAAAGACTAGAAGCACATGTTCTTAAGATTTGTTATACTCATGTTATTACCTTGGGAGAATCAAGGATGTTGATATTTCCATGCGTTTGGTTAGAGAAGCTAAACCCTAGCATTGAAACAAGGAGGATATAGAACATCTATAACTCTTATGTCGGATATGAAATTGAACTTATATATTGATTGATAGTGAAAGGTCGAAGAAAACCATAGATCAAGACAAGAAGTCTTTATAATACCTTAAGAGATTCTACGATAATGTCGAAACTCGATTTAACGCATCAAGATGTTGGGTATTGAATCTTGAGAGTAAAATGACAGGAAGTCATAAACCCTAGATATTGCAAGGATGCAATAAGGGACTTTTAAAAGGGTTGAAATACCTAAATCTTTACATTGAATGAATATCCTAGATTAAGGATTAGTTCTAAGTCAGATTGGCTAGAATGGATTTTCTATAATGACTAGTTTGAGTCTAGAGTACTAAATAAAGTATGAAAGACTATAGGATGAGATAGTTTCTAAGACGAGTCAGAGGTGTGTGTCTAGATGGAACGACCAATCAGAATGATCGTACTTAGCTAGAAGGGATCTAGAGTTGTATGGTCGATTGAGTTTTGTAGTACACATCACTAGGACTCAGATGGTGAAACTTGGCAGTTCCTTATATCTATACTCTTCGAGAAGGGCCGGGTTACTTCTAGTTTGGAAGTGCGCGGGGGACCACTTGAGTCCGTGGTTGGAGGAAAAGCACTCGGATGATGCTCTCCCTCTGTAGCAGTAGACTCTTTGAGGCTTGCGAAGATAGAGATCAACATTCCAGATGCAGTGAATTCCATGTTCTGGCTTACGACAGTCAAAACCTATGAGGTAAAACTATTCTTTATGTTAAGTGTATCTGATGTGATAGAAATGAATATTGTAATGAATTATCTTGATTCTAGTTATGGTTAAGTGTGAATTCAAGTTCGAATTTTATCTAGTTAGGTTATACTTTATTCTTGTGCTTATACAAATGATATAAAAAAAAAAATTCTCTCTCTTGTTTACTAAGTTGATTTACCTTCTAGTAAATTCTTGAGTATACTTGTGTATTATGAGATGGTATGTTACATTTCAGGTCATTCTGCAAATTTGATCACTACTTACCATGATATATTGTGAGGAACCTTTGCCTGATGTTGAAGATATCAAGGGAACTTCATCTGAGACTGAAAAGATTCCTTTTGCCAAATTAACAAGATCTACAGTTTTCCCCTCAAAAACAAGATCGGATACTAAATACGATGTATTTATAAATCATAGGGGGAAGGACGTGAAGGATACGGTTGCCAGTCTTGTCTACTACAAACTACGAAACAAAAAGCTCAAGGTTTTCCTTGACAATAAAGAAATGGAAGAAGGAGATGCTATTCCCCACAGAATCCACCAAGCTATTAGCACAGCATCTGTTCACATAGCCATTTTTTCAGAAAATTATGCAGAATCTGATTGGTGTTTGAGTGAGCTTTGTTTAATGGAGGAAAGTGGGGCTCCCATTATCCCTGTCTTTTGTGGAGTTCAACCTAGTGACTTGCGGATGAAAAGTGAAGATGAAGTTGGATTGTATTCCAAAGCTTTCCACAAACTCCCTCAAAAAGTTGACAGTGAGTCTATTGAGAAATGGAGAGCCACACTCCACAGGGTTTCGTATAGGTTCGGCTTTAAATTTGAAGGGTAAAATTCCTTTAATTTTCCTCAAGCCCTACTTCTTTAATAAAGATTTTCTTCCCATGTACACTTTTATTATTATTATGGACTTTTGGCTGTAACATAAAATGCTGCTATTTTAGGGATCATGGAAAGCTATTGGAGAAGATTGCAGCCTCTGTAATGAAGCATATCAAAGCCACCCACAAATTTGAGGTCAGGTGAATGTTTGTTTTTATCTGCTCTGTGTTTGCTTGAGGTACCCTCCCTCACAGGACTATTTTTCCTAGTACTAAGTCCTTGTGATTTGGGTTTAACTGATTTTGGTTTGCCCCTTTCTTACAATAATAATTTATTTGCAGTCTTCTTAGCTGCATGTGCTTTTTCAGGCCACCTGATCATGTATTATTTTCTGGATCTTCATAGACTTGCTATTTTTATTTTTATTTTTTGAATATTTAAAATGTTTAGACCTGTTATACTCTTTCAATTCCTGCAAAGCATGAGATGAGGATCTTTCATTCAGGGTGAGGAGTTAGTGCTGCATAGGCGTAAGAGAAGACATTTGGATATAGATGGCAAAAGAAAAGTATTTCCTGGGCTTGATTGTCAGGTGGGAAAGTCATCTCGTGTGCTTCAAGTTTCTTGTGAAAATGCTGTGAGTGATCTTTTAAGCAAGGTGGAGCCAGGAAAACGGTATAGAGTCCAAGAAATTGGCAGGTCTTGTGGTAACCAAATTGAATTTGAATTCCATTCATGTACATCTTCATCTTGTAATGGAGGACATAACAATATTTTGGCATTTCCGCTCCTGGATTCTGACAGATCTAGACATTCTGAAAATTTGCCTTGTCCTCAATTCATTGCCCCTGTAGTTCAGAATGTTGATCAATTCCATAGAATCAAAGGCTTGCAAGGAAACACAAAGGGTGAGGATGGAGCTCTTAACAGGGGGTGGGTTCAGATTACAAGGTGGCAGTTTGGGCTCAGAAAGCTTTGGAAACTCATTTGAAGGGGATGATGATATGTGTGAGAGGTGTCTTCAAGAAACTCTTAATAGAGAAGACTACCCCTGATTTTTGGGCTTATATTTATCAAAGATTACTCTTGTCTATAGTTGATTTTGAAAGATATGTTCTGTTGACTAGATTATGACTGGTAGTTTGGTTTTGTTCAATGCCTTTCCTATGGAATCTATTTTGTAAACTATATACTTCAATTAAAAAAAAATGTACCTTTTTAACAATGTCAATTTGATGTACTAAGCATCGTAATTGCATGGATTTCGAAAAGGATATCACAGATCCCACAGGGCAAGCTGTCCACTCCTATAACACAATAGGATTACCCCTGTTGTTTTATTCTTGCTTTTAGTTTCTCCACTCTTCTCCATAAGTGAATTTTTGTAACTATTAGAACAACCTACAGGAATCAATGTTTGGAATTTTATTTTGCTAGCATTTTTTGCCTTCCTAATCACATATTCTAATTTTTATTTTGAGTTTTCTAAAGAAATTCATTTTGAATTAAAAATTTCCCAATCAAGTCAGAAAAGCTCAGACAGAAATTCAGTACAGTTTCAACCAGACCTAGTAGCTATTCTTAGCAGGACCCTGCTTGTTTCGGTTGTGTATCTTTTAAAAGTGGTTTATGTTATCATTTAAACATAGTATCACATCAAGTAGGCCTTAATAGTACTACAATTAAACTTAACAAAACATTAATTTGTTCATTATCTCCAAACACAACATCAAAATCAATATCTAGAAATAACAGTGCTCTGCAGACCGTAACAAATTGCATTGACTTCAACTTAAAACCAAAATTATAAAACTCAAATGTGGACAGTACTCTTGTGTAGCAAAAACTTGAAAGGCCGTAAATTTGACTTGGACACGAGACTTGGGAAAAACTTGGCAAAATTTCTGAACTGTAAACAACACAAAAATTTGTAAAATAGTCTTTGAAAAATGCATAAAATGAACTCCAGAAAACCTTCCACAGAACTCCACAATACCCAATCAATGTTTGGTTGTTACTGGCGCCAGAGGTAATATTTTTGTTCCCATCCAACAAACCTTACATTGTCCACATCCTGTTCAACATTCTGAATTGGTGGAATGAAAAAAGGATTCTACTTCAAGTTGAGTTTCATCAGGTTCCATACACTTCCAAACAAATATGGCAATTCTGAAATCTTTGATTTGGTTGTTACTGAAATGCAACTCAACGAGCTTAATTAACTAACAGACAGGGAATGACAACAACATTAACATGTTTAAGTGGACAAATAGCTTAGTAAGCACAAGCGAATAACCTCGGTTGGTTGGAAAACAAATAAAGATGCTGTAGCTACCATATTACTCATTCAATCCACTGCCAATCATCACTTTTATCCACATTGTTGCTAAACTAGGTCTAATGAGATTACTGAATGATTACTTCCTCCTCTTAAACACCTCCACATTTTAAATTCTACCTTGTACACTTGGCCTACTAGACAAGCTCATCTTAGCTTACATGTCATCTCAGTTAGATTGAATTAAGTGTCTGTAAAGCATCTCAGTTACATTGAATAAGGCATCCACGCACATGTATGGTTCCCTAACTATATCTCTGTTTGAGTGAAATGTCCTTGACTATGTACAGTTCACTAACTCTGAATAAGACAAAGACTAGTTGAGGTGTCTACGCATGCTCAGTTCAGAGGCAATTTGCAACTACTATACTTCATCTTTGTAAACCTATTTATGCCTCACTAACTAAGAGAGCACGGAATCAAATTTTAACATCATTTATCTCGTACCCTGCATCAAAATCCAGAACTTCTTTGGCAGTATTCAAGAATATATAGCCACAGGAAAATGCCAGTAAGTACCATAGAAACCATGTGGCAGGGAAAATTGTAGGTGAGAAGGATGATAAGTGCAGTTTAGTTCATGAGATCATAAAAACTAGGTTCCATTCAGTAAGATGTTGACAATTAGGCAGAAACTTATTCTAGATTTTAACGTGGGTGTGGGTGTTTCCAATTGGAATATGTATACATATGGTGTCAATATCATGATCAGCAGGAATCAAAAGTGTGTAAATTATACCAAAAACCATCAATTCCTATTCTTCCTTGTGGAGAAGTTTGAATAGAGCAGCTGTAAGCTTAAGAAACTTTATGAAGCCTTACCTCAAGTTTTACGTAAACAGTATTGTAAGCATGCAGAAGGCCTTTGCATCTCAATTTCTTCCAGGCATATTTGAGAGGCCTCTTGCACTATTTTAACCATTTCTCCATGCAGCTCTTTGCTATTGTCATCATGATCATGAATAATATACATTTCTCAGGGGATTCTTGTAGGATGTTGACCACTTCCTAATGCACCTCATTGTTCTCGTAATGAGCAATATGACCACCCATTTCTGACTCACTCTCGGCCTATTTGTATATATTCAAGACTTGTTCCTCTGCGTTCAACAATTGCTCATACAACTCATTCATTAATAAATATCAATTACACATTTTTGATGTTTAAATCTACGTAGTCAAATCCAGAAAAATATTTGTAAAACATTAAATATGGACTGTGAAAATTTCAATGTTGTTTATGCTTCTAAATGGCATCTCAGGCCTCTTTCTCTTGTAAAGCCTTAAGTGATCCCTACAGAGAAACCCTTAGATATGAACAAGGTAGCAACTTTTTCACAGAGCATTAAATACAGTGAACAACAAATATGGAAAAAATTATGATTTATTAAAAAATATAACAAATGTAATAAAAATACAGTAAAATTGCATATTTATAAAGTAATAGTTAATTGTCAAATGGGATGAGCTCAAATGGTCAAATCTTCAGGGCTTTCAAAATGGAGACCCTCATGTTCAAATCCCCACAAGACGTGTTACATGCTTAAAAATGTAAAAAAGTTGAATGATTAATTCAACATCCAATTCAAGATATGGTACACTGAAATGGATGAGACCCGGTGCAAGTTCTGGAGAATTTGATGTAAGGCATAACCCTTAGTCAGGGCATCTAAGCCGAGGGTCACCATACAAGGTGATATATTAAACCTATAAAAAATAAAAAATAATTAAAAATTCAAATGGGAGGATCTTAAATGGTAAATTGTCAAAGTTTTGGGGTTGGGAGGAGGAATTTCAAGGGGATGACTATTAAAATAATACAAAATTAATATTTGAATCTTAAAATACAAATAGATCAAAAATATCTAAAAATAGCATAAACAAATCAAAGGAAGCTGAAGTTACAAAGAATAAGTACAATAATAAATTAATAATTCACTTACTAATTATTCCATAATCTATCTGATAGACTGTTAGTAATAGACAAAATATGAAACATGATTTATATTGAGAGATCTCAAAAATATGCTTTTATATTGAGAGAGGCCAAAAATATGTTTGCATAAGTACATTGAGCAACAAGCTCAGAAAGTGGAGTTATTATCCGATTGATATCTGAAAACTGCTCCTCTTCCTCTCTTTTCGTATTCTAAGATGGCCAAGGGATGTCATGAAGTCCAGGGATGGCTAGGGAATGTTAGGATGTCCTTAGAACAAAAAGGGAGATATCTCTTCTTAAGGGACATATTAGATCCAAGGAATGTGTTCTCATGGAACACTATAAATTGTTAGGGCTTTCATAATTGAGATCTATGTTCAAATCTCTAAGAGATATGTTACATGCTTAAACATGTAAAATGTGATTTATTGAACTGGATAAGCTACCACATCCAATTCTAAGTATGTGGCATAACACCAACAGAGGAGGCCAAGTGAAAATCCCAAAGTGAATTTGACAAAAATATACCCCTTAAATTTGGCATCTAAGCCAAAAGTCACCTCAAAAGGAAACACTAAACTCTATAATTTAATAATAAAATTAAACAGTAAAAATGAATGCAACAATAGTTCCAACATTAAAATCAAAAGTATTTATTTAACATAGTTTCTAATTTAAAAAAAAGAATAAGTAATAGACTAATTTTTTAACTGCTCTTCTTTACGGTGGATATCATGATATCCCCTGTTTGTTAACCTTTAAATATCCCCTATTCAGAAATGCTTATACTCCATTTTATTAGCTACTGAAAATTTACAGCTTGCAATTAGAAGCACTGACTTCTGCAGCTTCAACTTTTAATAAAAAAGTGAACCAGGGGCATATCGTTAGATGGGAGACTTCGATAAGAAGAAAGTGCAGAAGTCATCTTTGAATGAAATAAAATTAAGAGTTTTGTTTCGTTTAGCATTACTCTTGTTACAGTGAGAAAACACCAGCACAATAATGTGCATGCAGATAGATTCAAAGACAGTTTATATTATATTTATGTTGTGTTGAATCAATAGAGAAGATTGAAAATAATCTGTAAATGCATACAAGTTTTCTATACTAAACGGTGAGGCCTACAAATGCAGATAGGCACAAATTAGGCCAAACTTAAAATTCGATGAAAGAATAAGTTCAGAAAGAAAAATTCTCATATTATATTTTAGAGTGTCCCTATGAATCCCTCCTCCAGGCTCAAAGTTTCCAAAAAATAATATTTATTAAAAAACAAATAAAGCGTTAGGAACTGAATAAGCTCAAGTTCGTACCCCAAAACAGAAAAGAAGGGAAATTTGCTGAAGGAAAAATTAAAAAGAAAAATTCTTTGTGCGTATGAAGAAATCCTCCCAACTCTAAACATTATCCACGCTGTCAAAAGAAAACCCTAAATAAAATTCCAAAAACTACTAAGCAAAATTCCTGAAAGTATCAGCAAAACCATGACCGTCTTGAAGGTTAACTTCTGCTTATATAGTGGAACTCTTAGAACCACAAAAACTTATCGGCGCTCACAGATACTGATGAAAACACTAACAGTCCATCTGCTAATAAGAAAGCATATTGACCTGTTTAACCTGCGTCAACGTCGCTTTCCAATGTCCAAAGCTTGCGGCCAAATTGTTCGGGAACTCAAAAGCTCTCCTTAAATCCAAATCCGTACCGATTAACTCCTTGGATCAGTTTTCATACCATTTTTCTTGTTCTTAGATTGTTTTCGTTGTTCAGAACTTTTCCCATTTCTCCGACGCTTCGATGGTATTTTAATAAAAAAATGACCAGTATGTTTTTAATTGATGTATTTTTTAGAGGCAGGAATCTATTGGATATATATATATTTTTATTAATTTGTATGGGAGTTTATGTAAATGGAAAATTAATCATATTCTTAAAGTAGATGTTTTTAAATTTTTCTTTCCAAACATAGTTGGTTTTTGTGATATGTTGGTTTTATATAGATTAATGTTCTTTTGTTTAATTTTTGTTTGTTTGTTTGTTTTTTTTTAATTAAGAAAAAAAGCAACAAGGTGGAGAAATCAAACACCATGTAGCAAAAAAATAAAACTATTTTCTAATATTTATATGTATGCATATTGTCCATAACTTATTTGACAACCATCTCATCAAATAAATGTCATGTGACTAGTTTATGAAATTGCTTTTGTTTTAGTTTACCTTCATGTCATATTTGTCATAGTTTGCACTATCTTGGTAAAGGTAAATGCAAAATGTGAAGGCATGTAGGAGGCTCAAATGACACATAGGAGACTAGAATTGTGAGTAGAAGCATTTTCTTCAAGCTCTGCAATTGTATCGATATGTATTTGTCTTTAATTTTTGTTTGAGTCTATGCTATTTAGCTCTATGTGAGAGAGGTTTTCTTTTGTCTATTTATGGTTGTATATTTTCTTTTCAAGAGATATGGTTGTTTTGGAGTGCAAATCTTGTTTTCTAATGGTGTAGGAGTCATGGTTGGTTTGGAAGGCAAGTTTGGGGCTTTGCATGGTGAAGGTTTGAAGGTTTACTGTCATTTTATAAAAAAATTCTTTCCATTTTATTGTTGAAAATAATTTATTGTAAGTGTGTGTTGAGAAGAAGATACATTTTCTTCGAGCTATAAGATTGTGTCAATATGTATATGTGATTAATTTTTGTCTGATTGTGTCATTCAACTTTGTTTGAGAGAGGTTTTCATGTGTCTATTTATAACCTCTTTTTGTTTTGTTTTGTGCAAGAGGTATGGTTAATATAGACCCAAAAAATTGTTTTCTCATGATGTAAGAGCCATGGAAGGTTTGCAAGGCAAGTTTGGGGTTTTGCATGGTGAGGGTTTGAAGGTTTACTATCATTTTATATAGTTATTTTCTCCATGTCATTGTTGCAAATGATTTTTTTACTATGTGTGTTTTTGAATGACTCTATGTTCTCTTAGCTTTTGGTATTGATGACGGTAAAAAATAGATTTTTAAATAAGGGTTGAGCATTAGGTTTAGTGGGTGTTAAGCATTACTTTTGTGGCTTTGTATGCTACCAAAAGTGGGACTAAATTTTATTTATATAACATAGTGTTTGAAGGATATTTGTCATTTTATATAGTTGTTATTTCCATGCTATTGTTGTAAAAGCTTTTTTTAGTGTTTGTATTTTTGAAGGTTTATTGTCATGCAATGGGAGTTATAGGTTGAATATGTATCCTTTGTTAGATATTCTTATTGTATTGTGATGTTGAGGAGCATTATGATATTATTTTGTATGTAGGATATTATATTTTTAGGGACTTGGGATTGTGGATTGGGCTAGATATGTTGATGTCATACAATTTGTTGGAAGAATAAGGAGATGTCATTGATGCATTTGTTGGCAATTGGAGCATGTGGGATGAGCATTTAAATTGAACAGTTATGCATTGCAGTGTTGTCATTGATGTCAACATTGTATCTTGGTATGAAGACCCTTGTGCAAACTAGTTTGGATGACTTGAATATGTTTGAGGATAATAGGAAAGACAATTTTGCAAGAAGGTTTGATTTGGTGAAGACAATTATTGTGAAAATTGACTAAGTGTCAATACAAATGATTTTGTGTACAAGGGATGCGATATTTGGGTATGCATCAGTCTATTGATGAAGATATTTCTCTGCGCTTCTAACATAATTTTGTTGGTTCATAGAGAAACCTAATTCTAGAGTTTCATCTCGTTTTGGTTTTTGGTTTTGGAGTTATGAGTAATAGAAGTTTGACCTGGTAGTTATAGGCGTTTTCCAATCTAGTGCATATGCTTTGGTGAATCCACACTTCTCTGTGGATTGGAATCTGACTTTGTGGAGTTGTGGAGATATTGATAGGTGTCGGTTGATTATGTATTCCAGTAGGCATAGTGTTCAGAGGTCCGCGTGTACAAATGTGGATATACAGTTGGAAAATTTTGTAATTAGGCCATTACCAATGTTGACCTAATGAGTTGGATGTGTTGCAGAGGTTGAATATATTTTTGATCTATTATGTGAGTGTCATTTTGGGTCCATGCCAAGCTATTTCAAATTGATATGAGGTTTGAATCTTGGTGTGAAGCACACATATGTATGGATCTTAAGTCGACAAGTTACATTTTGTATATTACATCTAATTAGGTTGACCTAATTAGTGTTGTAGATGAAGCGGATATATAAGGATCATTTTTGATATTTTGAGAGTGGTGGCATGTGATAAGAGTAAGTTGATATGAATTGTGTGAATATAGAGTGAATGCAGAGCATAACAGAGTGATATTTTAGATCAGTATGAAGAGTTTTGATTTTGTATTATGCGTTTCATTGGAACTATATTTCATGCATATGATAGATGTAGTTGTAACAGTTCAAATCTGGTTGTGAGCCATAATCTCTTTTATCTCTTTTATCTCTCAGTCCACTTGGACAATGAGCCACCTATAGTGAGCACTTCTATAATATACTATAATTGGTTACAATATATTGTGAGCTAATCCTCACCATAATTTTTTCCATTTTGGGTTTTCCATGTAAAAATCTTGGTGTTCATATGTTATGTGATGTTGTTGGATGTTTTCATGCTTTCCTTCATTACTAGAAATTGAATACATATGTTATGATTTGAATGGTTAAATGTTTAAATGGTTTAAAATAATACTAATTCACCCCCTTCCTAGTATTTTGAGTCTTCAACAATTTGTATCAGAGCTTGGTTCCTTGGAAGGAGCTTAACTGCTTTGGGAAGATCTAGGAGGCTGAACACATGGTTGTTAGAAGATTACCTATTCCTCCATAAGAGATTCATGCTATTGGATCTACAAAATAAGATTGCATATTTGACATAAATGGAGAACTCAAAGTTGTTGTTGAAGATCTAGAAAGAACTGAAGGTGAAAATTGAGATCTGAAAGAAAATGTCAAAGAAGTAGATGAATGCATCAAAAAATTGAGAGAAAAAATGAAGAAATTCAAAGAAAGGCATATAGAGGTCAGTGAGAAATTGAAGCAAGCAAATGAAACAATTATTGGTCTAAAGGTACAAGTTGAAGAATGTTTGAATGTAATGGTGTAAAGAAAATATGAAGAATGCACAAAGCTTGAACAAGAAGTTGTGAATCCAAGATCATATTTTGAAAAAGCAAGGAGTCATGAAGACAAATTCAAAATGAGTTCTACAAAGCTTGATGAAATAATTACAAACCAAAAAGGATCTAAAGATAAAGGTGAATTAGGGTTTGAGATAGGAGAAAGCTCAAAGACAGATCAAACTACAAGCCAACTTGAAAAGAAGACTGAAGACAAGAAGAACAATGGAAAGATGTGGAATCAAAGGAATGAAGCTAGAAGACCACCAGTTAGACAACCAAGCGCAAAAAGGTACCCATATTTTAATGGTTTTTGATATTCTTGAAATAGATTTGGACATAAGGCTATGGAATGTAGAATCATAATGAATTAGAATGTTCGATCTTTTCTCGATCAATGTTTTACATGCAAGAGATTTGGTCATAGAGCTAGTGAATGCAAACATCAAATGATGAATAGTTTTAACAATGGTAGAATGGTTCAATCTTTCAATGGCTATTGCTATACATGCAATGGATTTGTGCATAAAGATAATCAATGCAAATCTATAATGAATGGAAGTAAGGTTGTTTCAAATAATGTCATATGCTACAATTGCAATAGGCCTAGACACATTTCTAAGTTTTGCAAAAGAAGAAATTTGAAGAAGAACAATCTAGTGAAGAATAATGATCCAATACAAAAATTTGATCTGGCAAAGACAAAGAAGGAGATGGAAAAGATTTGGAAAAAGAAGGAAGAGACCAAGGTTAAGGATGAATTTGTACCAACATCTCGTGTAGATGTTTCCACTGGAAACTAAGTTGAGAGCTTTGGCTTAGGGGGAGCTTTAATGGAAATATTTCTTCCCTTGCCAAAGAAATGGTGATGGTGCTTCAACACGAGGAATGGTGAAGATAAATGCATTTGAACTATTGGAGAAGATCCTGGTAGAAAATATTTTGATGCGAAAGATTACAAAGTGTTTGAAGTTGACCATGCAGACATTTAGGGTTTTTACCAACTTTTTAGTTTGTGTATTCAATGTGAAATTAGGTCATGAAAAAAAGGCTTATAAGTGATTACACTTAATCAAACTTCATTTGCAATCAAGTTTTCAAGCAAAGAAGAGTAGACAAAGAGCAGTACAATGTGATTCAAAGTGATTGAGTTTGAGTGCAAGCGAAACCCTATTCTGAAAGCATTTGAAGGCATTCTCAATTTCTATTTACCCTAGTTTTATAATGGGATTTCAATTTGCTACAAGGATGTATACATTGTAAGTGGTAGAAGATTTTGAGTGTCCAAGACCTAAGTTTAAGAGGCATCTTGAAAAATCCTTGATGGATGATCTAGATGGCGTGTTATCACACATCCCATATGGATTTTACACATAGAGGATGTTAGGGCTTACATCCATGCCAAAATAGAAGAGTATAACCACACGAAGTTGAATGGAGTATGGTTTAATGAGCTTACTAATGATGATTTCAAGCTAAAATCAGAGTTTGGGGTATTGGTAGAGAAGAATTTTGACATCTAGAACAAGTTTCTTGTCCTTTGTTATGTGGATGAGTGGGTGAGGTGCACCTTGAGCAGAATACATGATAAGCTCCTTTGGTTGGATATTCCGCATTTGATCAACAAAAAGGTAATTAGGGTTGTGACTAGTCTATGCTCAATTGGACTAGTACTGGTACTCAAATATGTTAAAAATGTGATTGTGATGGAACAAACAAGAGCGAAGTATGACAAGAGGGCTTTGACCATTAAATACATAAGGAATCATGTGGTCAAGTACACTTCTATGATGATAGGTTACAAATAGTATTTCACCAATAGGGAGAACTCTGAATTTGCAATTTCCATCAACACAACTTATGAGATGATCAAGAAGGGTGAAAACTACGATTTGTGTGAATTACTAAGACTACAGTTGTTGGAAAACTTGTAGAAAACCAAGGAGTCCAAGTATGCCTTTAAGTTTTGAGCCTTAATCATTTGTTTTTTATTTTACTTTTTGAATGAATTACCTAGAACAAAGAATGCAATATGGATACAAGGAAAAGGTATGTAGCCAATCAAATTAGAGATTATTTTTTTGGATTAGGAGATGCAAAAGCTCAGAAGAATGCCCTCTGGGGGTTCTTCAAAACCTTTCAGGAGAAGATGCATGCAAGGAAAATGATACCAAAGTAGTTAGTGGAGAGGTATCAAAAGGAGATTACCTTTCTTGTTACAAAAGATGAATGCATAATGGAGGCTATTGAGCCTGGGACAGTGTGGATCCTGACAATGGGATATGAGGTTACTACAAATGAAATCAATGGATTCACTAACATCTTGCTAAAAATTCCTAACGACACCATTGAGGAGAGATTCAAAACTTATGAGGAAAGATCAATGAAGGTTCACATGGAGCAAAGCGAGCCAAAAATAAAGAAGAAAGCGGAGAAAATTACTACACAATTTACGGAGGCAATGGGCCTCACACCAGAACAAGTTGAGGAAGCTAAGGCTAAATCTGGAGCTCTAGGAAGCTCATCAAGTGTGAGGAGATTTGGTAAAATAGCTACCACTCCTTCAGCTACTCAGAAGCCCTCCAAAACTATGCCTTCATCTAGTGGAGCAAAGAGAAAGGAGACCAATACTCCTATAAAGAAAACCAATGCTTCAGTAAAAGAGAAAACCTCTTAGAACAAAAAAAGAAAAGATGGATAAGAAAGAAAAGGCTACTCCAGTAGCATATTAAATTGGCCCTGTGAGGAGAAGAGTGAAGACCAAAGCCACCAGAGAGCATTATTTGGGTGTCAAAATTGAATATGAAGAGGAAGAAGAAGGACCAAAACTGGTCCAAAAGAGAAAAGGTGAAGCAAGTGTTAAGAAGAAGAAAGTTGATATTGTGGATACTGATGAAGAGGAGGAAGTAGAAAATGAAAAGAAAGCATTTGTTAACCACATGTGAGAGAAGAAGGTAGAAGCAAGTAAGAAGAAGTCATTGAAAGAAAAGAAGAAGAAAAAGAAGAAAAATTCGGTAAGAGCACACATCCGAATGAAATTAGATTCATTATTTAATGGGATTGTGCAAAATGATATATTAGAGGAAACTATGGAATTGTACAATGAGGCTAATGAGGTGGACAAGGCCACCATAGTGGAAGAAATTATAAAATATATTATAGTTCTTGAAGTAGATATGAGGAATATAGAGAAACAAATACTTGCAAAAGTATGGAATTTTTTGATTAAGAGGAGACATGAAGAAATAGAAGAAGAGGCCAAATTGAAGACCTATGCATTGGAGAAGATAAGTGCTTGTCTATTTGATGAAAATAAAGCCACATTGGCTAAATTGTATAGTAGCTAATTGAGAACACCTCCTTTGGTATTTGAAACACTTGGTGAGAATATTCAAGTTCAACTGGGGACAATTATTCCTTTGGATAATACATAACAGATCACTAGTGATGGAGAAACAAAAAATGAAGATCAATAGAAGAATGAAGATGCCTTTGGAGATGAGGAAAATAAAGAAGAAGAGACACCAGTTAATACTGGTGGTAATGAGAAGGATAAGGATCTGGAAGAGAAGAATGTAGAGGAAGATGTTAAGGCAACTGGAAAATCCTCTGATTCCTCCAGAGATTCTCTAAAAGATCTATTGAGCATGCAATTGCAATTCCAATTGGTTGTGTCCACAAAATTGCTACAACTACCCATGTAATAGGGGAATGTGGACATGAACAAAATATCGCCACTCCACAAGCTTCAACTAGGAGATTTATTCCATGCATTTGCTTGAAAGGAAATAATTGAAACACATCAAAAGAGCAGAGAGCTGATTGAAGAATTAGTGAAGACCCTGCAAGAGGCCATACCTAGAAAAACCATTGACAACTCATTGTCCAGTATGGAAAGTCTAAATTTTTGATTGATTCTTTTAAAGAGCATGCCTCTGGATTGAAAGAAAAACTTGAAAAAGAAATGGATAAAAGATGGATTAGAAGATGCTAATGGAAATCTTAGAGAAGTGTGCACAAGCACACAACAAATTTCAAGAAAGTCTCAAGGGTGCATAAACTTGTGTGGTTGAGGCCAAAGCCTAATTCCAATTTTGTATGAAGTGGCTTGGAGCCACAAAGAGCATTAAAGATGAAATGGACTCGATTGAGTCACAGATAGACAAAGCTTCTAGTGTATATGGTTTGACACAAGACCTAGATGGAAGCATATGATCAACCATAGAAGATTTACATGAGAAATACTTCCAAATGCAAGGTCAAAAAGAGAAAATAATTATACACATTGGGAACCTCAGGGACTTGGTGAACTCAAAGTTCACATCTCTTTCCAGTGCACTTGTAAGTGCTAATAAAGCTACAAAGATTAATTTGGTACCCAACACTCCAAAAGAAGGGGAAGAATGCTTAATGGAATTGGAGACATAGTGCAAAATTCTTGGCATAGACATGAGGATCTGGGAGGAAGGCAAACAAGAGTGGAAAGCCCATGTTGTGAAGCTTCAAGAGTCAACCTCCTTTGGTTGATAGTAATTCTTTCTTTTTATGCAGTTTCACTTTAGTCTTTCAGACTCCAATGTACATATGCAGATGGTGTAAAGTATTTTCTGGCATAAGTTTTTGAACTAGTTATGGCGTATAGATATCTTAAGGGGAGTCAATTCAAAATTTCAACTTGTATATATGAACATATTTGTTAGTGGGAGATCCAATATGCAAGAAGACTATTGTATGCACCCTTTTCCCTTGATGTCAAAGGGGGAGAATAATTTTAGAGATGATTTTGGCATATTGCCATCAATGACAAAGAGGGAGATTGTTGGGAGAATAAGCATATGTCATTGGTGCATTTTTTGGCAACATGAGCATGTGGGATGAGCACAAAGTGAATAGTTATGCATTGCAGTGTTGTTATTGATGTCAAAATTGTATCCCCATATGAAGAACCTTGTGTAGACAAATTTGGATGGCTTGAATATGTTTGAGGATGATAGTGAAAGACAATTTTGCAAGAAGTTTTGATCTAGTGAAGAAAATTATTGTGGAAATTGACTAAGTGTCAATACAGGTGGTTTTGTGTATATGGGATCCGATATTTGGGTCCACATTGGTCCACTAATGAAGATATTGATCTTCTCTTCTAACATAATTTTGTTGGTTGATAGAGGAACCTAATACTAGAGTTTCATCTCGTTTTGGTTTCTATTTTTGGAGTTATGAGTAATAGAAGCTCAACTTGGCAATTACAGGCCTTTTGTAATCTAGTGCATATGCTTTGGTGAATCCACACTTCTCTGTGGATTGGAATATGACTATGAAGTTGTGGAGATGTTGACATGTGTTAGTTGATTATGTATTCTAGTTGGAATAGTGTTTGGAGGTTTGTGTGTCCGAATGTGGATATATAGTTGGAAATTTTGTAATTAGGTCATTACCATTGCCGACCTAATAAGCTGGATGTGCCACAAAGGTTAAATATGTTTTGATCCATTATGTGAGTGCTATTTTGGGTCCATGTTGACCTATTTCAAATTTCTCTAAGGTTTAAATCTTTGTGTGAAGCCTATGTGTATGGATCTTAAGCCTACAAATTACATTTTGCATATTACATCTAATTAGCCCGACCTAATTAGTGTTGTAGATGAAGCAAATATATAAGAAGGATATTTTTAAATATTTTGAGAGTGGTGACATTTGATAAGAGTAAATTGATGAAAATTGTGCTGATATAGAGCAAATGCAAAGTAGAGTAGAGTGTTATTTCAGATCAGTATGAAGAGTTTTGAGTTTGTATTCTGAGCTTCATTGGAATTATATTTCATGCATATGATAGATGGAGTTATAACAGTTCAAATCTAGCCATGAGCCACAATCTCTTCTATCTCTTTTATTCCTTAATGGGAAGTGAGTCCACTTGGACAATGAGTCTGCCTACAACGAACACTTCTATAATATACTATAACCAATTATAATATATTGTGAGCTAATCCTCAAAATGGTTTTTCCAATTTCGAGTTTTCCACGTAAAAATCTTGGGGTTCATGTGTTATGTGATGTTGTTGGATGTTTTCATGCTTTCCTTCATTATTGTAAACTAAATATGTTATGAGTTGAATGGTTAAATATTTAAATGGTTTAAAAGATTACTGATTCACCCCTCCCCCCCTCTCAGTATTCTGAGTGTTCAACATAATTGACCTATTATGGTGAGTACATTAGATTGGAGCTATGGTTAGTTGCATGTGTTAGCATCTGGTTGTGGTTGCTATACCAATTATGGTGATTGATTCTTAGTAAGTGATCAAGCATATTTGTTAAAATTAGATTTAGTGTTTGGTGTAGATATTAGTTTGACACAAGAACTATGATTTTATGTGACAATTAGTGTGACATCTCTTTGAATTGACTCTTGTTTTTTGTGCATTGGCATGATGGAGGATGAGGGAGTTCAATTTTAAGATGGTGGTCACCTTAGTTATTGTTACAAGTATCTTGATGGAGCACATGGATTACATGTATATTTTGATGGTAAATTTTGGCTATAAGGATTGTTCCCTTAGTGTTGAGTTTAATTTTTATCCCTTATGCAAGGGTGAATGTAGGATCATGATGCATTGAATAGTGGCGATAGGGAAAAAAATGTTCTCACATAGCCAAAATTATGAAATGAATATTTGAATTTTTAGTCGGTTTGGGTAAAAAGTACATTTTTCTTTTGTAAAAACCAAAGAAAAACAAATATTTGATTTGTAAACTACAAAATAGATATATGTTATGTGGTTCAAATGGATATTCATTCTGTAGTACAACTTGGATATCTATTTTGTATTGAAAACAGATATCCATTTTGGATCGCATATAATTATATATATGAGCTATATATAAAATATAGAAATATATAATGTATATTATTATATAAATTTTATATTATTATATATAAATTACATATTATATATTATTTTTTATCAATAAGTGTGATGTGAGAGTTTCTTTGTATTGATGACAAAAAAATTATATTTTAGATATAAAAACTAGGATTTAACCTAGTGTAACTATGTTAGGCTCTCTTTCCCCTTTTTTGCTATGGGAGACTAACTAAATCCTAAGCCATATATAGGCATTCTTTTTCAACCATTTATATATTCTTCAACCAAAGTCTGATTGATGAAAGTATACATCCATTTGATACTGAAGATGGGCTCAAGGTTTGCCATCTTCCTTAGAAATTCACAAGAAATAAGATCCGTAACACCTACATATTTCCTTCCAACAAATGAAAAATGTTCCTCTAGTAAGGAATACAAAATCTAGGCCTCACCACACCCAGAATGCCATCCAGTCTTCCAAGAAACTCTCTTTTAATTAGCTCCTTTGTCATACCCCTCATCATCTCTTTTTACTCACCTAAATCAAGAAGAAAGGCCACAAAACTGGAGGCAATATCTGTATTATCCCTATACATCTTCTACCACTAGGAAATCATCCCCTAATACCTATTCAACTATAGTCAACTCCAAAGATTGTTGAGTTTTAAAGACCACCTTTAGTCTATGGTCTATTATCTCCCCCAAAAATTTCAGTTGTCTCTTGGTACATACTAGCCTAATTGGCATGTGCATCTCACCTATTCTATGAAAACTTTAAGCTAAGAGATAAGTGTTTTCTTTCATTTTTTTCTTTCTTTAATATGTAACCAAATCCACGTTTGCACGAATCACCACCTATCCTAGTCAAGGGAAAACTTACCAAAAATATTTTTCCAGCCTCTTTGGTGATTATTATTTGACATTTTTTCTGTTATTTCATCTTTGTAATTTCAAAACCACTTGGATCATATTAGGTCCTTATGAAACATTATTCATTACAAATTTTGTCGAGTGTCTCATCATACTCTTAATTGAATATCGTACTAATAACGCCTTACAAAGACATCATTTGATATGATGTGGGAGTAAACAACCTTAATCAATCTTAAAATGACCAACTACTACTAGGTTGGCAAGCCTATTTGCCTCTACATTTACCTCCTTCTATATGCAATTCACTATGAAATTCTAGAAAGTTTCTAAGATCTTCAAAACTTTCTCTAGATATCCTTTTAGTTTTCAATTCTATATGTATCACTTTTAGATGGTGTTTATGATTATTATTGAATCGCCTTCCAAATCTATGTTTGTAATGTTATGCCTACGACATAGCTCCAGTTTGAACGTGAGATCTTGGATTTCTACTGCATTAGTGTTGCTACTTGTAGTGGGATAGAAGCACTACATATTACATGACCTTTCCAATCATGAATTATGCAACCAACATGAAAGGAACTATAATTGCCTCTAGATGCACCATTGAAGTTCAATTTACACCATCTCTACATTAGGGGAGCCCATTTGGCCTCTGCTCTAGATTTTATGGTTTTTGAACCCCCCACCCCATGTGATAGGCTGTTGTTAGGTCCTAACACTTTAGTGAATAATCACATCATTATCGACTGGGCAGTGTCCAAAGGCTATTTGCAATAGAAGACATCTCAATTCTCTCTCTCAGGTTCTCTAAATACTAGTCATCTGAATAAAGATTCTAAACTAGAGGGCCTCTAAATCTAAAGTAATGAATTATCTATCTAGAAAGTAGGAAATGATCTTAAACTAGAAAGCAAAGAACTATAAATCAGAAAAAACATCACCACTAAACTAGAAAGCATAGAAACGATTAACCTAAAGAATGCATAAATTGTTGAAGAAGTAAAACATGTAAAGAAATTAGGAAACATTTATCTAATGTATAACAATCCAACTACGAACAAGAAATAGTTTAATAGAATCTACTAAAGTAAGATGCCCCGGACATTCAAATGTTCAGTTCAAAAACTACAGACTTAACTACAACCTGTAGGCTTGACACTAACAACATAACATATACTCATTAAAATGGATTTCAACTTCAACTGTTAACTACTAAAAGAAAATACAAAATAAGGAATAAAATACTTATCTATCTATCTATAACCCTCGAGTGGCCAGCTCTCGGGTGTGTCTACAACTACCTTAGATCACATGCACTAGAAATTCTCTAAGCTACTTCATTCCAAAGAGGTGCCCATATTATATAGTACTTCAAAGAGTAACGGGAAAACTCATATTCATATGGTAGTTTTTACTCAAAAGAAATTTTTTCAGCATAACAATAATATTCTTCTCTATTCATTATTCATAACAGTTACATATTTATATGAAAAATGACTAACAAAAATCCATTTTTTTAGTTGATAGAGTATTTTAACAAATTTCCAATAGCAAAGGGACTTTAAAGCCCATGATATACAATATTATAGAGGCTTGCATGATCCATAAATTTTTTGAAACTAAAAAATAACAGAATTGTAAAGACTTGGCCAAAACGTGTGCTTCTGGAATTCTAGCGCTCGCTCGCTTTTTTTCAAAAGTATGAAGATCCACATTCATTTCCCTTTTGAATGGAATGGTGATTGGAAGTGGATTTGACCTGCGAAATACTCAAGAATAAACCATTAAATCAACATAAGTTAGTTTAATTCGATCAACTCCAACAAATAAAGTTTGTACGCTTATTCATAGAAAGAGAGCACTTATTTTTCCTAAAGGTAATCAATTGGAAAGGTTTTTACTTGGCTAAAAGGTTTAGATTTACATATTGAGCCCATTATACTGATGAGGTTATTTTTACCTCATAATTTCCTCCCCTTCCTAAGTTCGATTAGGTCCTCCTGCTCTCTGGTGTGTCCCCTGTCCATCATTCCTCCTATTCATCTCCTCATACTTAGCACTAAGATCATACACATCGTCTTCCTCTGTGTCCAATATCTCTGGATTCCTCAATAATTCCTGATGAAAAGTGACTCTTTGTCTCCATCTGGAAAAACTATCTTCACTTTGGTCTAGATTGGTATACATTGAAGGAGTTGGTGAAAGAAGCAAGGGAGGTTTGTACCTCATACCAATCCAGTTTATCTTTAATTCCTCCAGAATTTTGGCCAAAGCTACTGCTCTTCCATAGGACCATCTAATATTAAGAGGTGAAATTATTTCCCTCATTTTGAGATGCATTGGAAGAGGGGTATACCTTTCTTCACATGCATGCCATGTTGGTCCTATTAATTGTGTCCCTTGTTCCTAAAAGTAATCATGACACAACCTGAGATTGTTATTGTATTTGATATGTACTTCCTTTATAAGTTTGACACCTAGAAATTGTTTCTTGAAAGAGAGAGGCTTCCTATGAGGGTATCTCATCTACAACCCTACAGTATTTTCTGCCTAAGCATACTCTCTTGATCTGTCTTGCTAGTGAAGTTGATTTTTCATAGTGGTCAGGAATGATCTTAATTCTACTTCTCCTACAAAGAAGTTAATAAAGAAATTTGTATACTTTTCTAAGAGCAAATTGTGAACAAAGAACTCACACAACAAATTTTGCTGTTTAGAGAGTGACTCAACAAATACTTTTACAAATTCCTTGTCATCAGGGTCATGAGGCTGGTTTTGGCGAATTCTTTGCAATTTCCATATTAAAAGATGCTCATTAAGAAACATGGAGTACAACCTAGATGGTCTCCTACAGGCTAATAGAAATTCACCAATTTCACAGGCATCCTGCTTACCCCTATTTTCCTGATGGAAAGATTCTCTTAACATGACTAATTCCCTCTTTAACCTATTATTTTCAAATTCCACATCCTTCAAGAGGTAACAATGCTCTATCCATTTCATTAACATTGGGGGAATGCGTACTTGGAACCAGTCTATAACAATAGGTTCAATTTGTGTCCCCTTTGATTCCATGATTGGTTGAGTGTCACTCTCCTGCAAAATTTGTTCTAGCTCCACAAGTTTACTCATAGAGGCATTTAACTCAATTTCCTATTGATTCTTTTCTTCTTCAAAAGCACTGAATATTGCATAAAATTACTTTTCAAATCTTGAATATACTTATCTTTTTCACAGAGAGCAACCTGATGCTACTTACCCCATTGATTCCATTATTGGATTTGGTATTGCAACTGCTCAATAAGCTTGTCTTTTTGCTCCATTTGTGCAGTCAATTTGGTAATTTCCTGGTCTCTTTTATGTACAATGGCAATTTTCACCTCAATTTCTTCTTTCTATTGGTTAATTTGTGCTTCGTCATCCTACAACTTGGCTCTCAACCCTTCAATTTCTACCTTTAACTTTTCTAATTCCTCATTTCTTTGATTGGATTCTACATCCCCTATGTCCACAGAGAAGGATGCGTGAGGAATTTCTTCATCAGGATGAG
Source organism: Sequoia sempervirens (assembly GCA_007258455.2). Lineage (NCBI taxonomy): Eukaryota > Viridiplantae > Streptophyta > Pinopsida > Cupressales > Cupressaceae > Sequoia > Sequoia sempervirens. Next base: position 39,100 of record VDFB02093559.1, read on the forward strand.
ACACATTTTCCTCTTTGGTGTTCTCAGGAAGGGATGAGTGAAGAACTTCTTCCACTTTTTCATCAACATGGGGTGCATTTTCTGCCTCAGTGTTCTCTGGAAAAGATGAGTAAGGAACTTCTTCTATTTCTTCATCAATTTGATGTACATTTTCTTCAACTTCCGGTATACTCCCTGCCCTATCAAGAAACAAAGAGAATCCTCCCACAGGATCATCTTCATTCCGCTCTGAATGTGGTGATTGTATCTTCCCCCCTTCCTATTCTTCAAGTGATAGGGTTTCCTCATTCTTTTCCCTAGGAAGTTGATCCCCTTGCTTTTTTGTTTCATTTGTCTCCTCATTATCAGGTGGACTATCAATTTCTACCACCTTTATTGGTGTCTTGGCCTTTTTCCTTTTTGAAGTACTACCTACATCTTGGGGTTTGATTCCACTGGCTCCTAAAGATAACTGTTTACTCCTTCGTAGAGGAGTTGTTTGAAAAATAAATTTACTTTGTTTCTTTTTCTTTCGAGGAGGTTCCTCCTCTCCTCCAGAATGCACAATTCCCACCTCCCCTTCCTGTCCTGGGGTTTGGAATTCATCTGGCAAGGTTTCTGGTGCATCACCGCTGGGAACTGTGGACGTATGTTGGGATTCAGGGGAGCCTAATGCCTCTGAGGAGGGTTCTTCTATAGACTGCTCCTTTTGTTTAGAGGATTCTCCCTCCTCAAGTGACCTCCCTAGCTCCTCATTTTCAAATTTCTGTAGAAACCTTTGCCACTTTTTTTTTGGATTTTTGTGGAAATGGTATTTACATATTAGCTGTGTCAGACCATGATGTTTAAGGGTCCCCATCCAAACTTTATACTTTTCTATCATAGAGGTGACTGAATGGCAGAGAAAAGCTGATAAATTTACCCTAAAAGTAGGGTCCTCAATGCTGTGGTGTAAATGAGTCAACAAGTGAAAAGGGGGTCCCACAACTATAGTCATTTGTCCCTCACAAGTAAAACACTTAATCCAGGCTAGAGTAGACCTCCAGGGTTTTGGGAGAGACATTCTATGAATTCCCTTATTCCGCCATCTAATGTTTATAGTCATTATAGGTTGGGGTTCCCCTTCCCTATGAAATAGTCCTATTATTAAATTCTGATAAGGAACATGGGCATTTTCATTCAAATTAATTCCTTTATTCTCAAGATTGGAAAGATGAGCAATAATTTTCATACTTACCCAGAATTGTTTGCCATGCACCATGGTCTTCCCATCTGCAAAGTTTTCAATGAATTCCTTCACCAATTTCTTTGTGTGCCCCTTAAATTTTTTCATGAAGTCCAACCATCCAACTCTCTAGAATAATGCTGCTATATTGCTCAATGCCAAAAATGGCACTACAAAAGTTGGCTCAGACTTCTTTTTAGCGCCTCCCATTTCCTTTGTTTCTTGAATTTTTTTTACAGAACTTTGGAATGCTTGCTTCACTAAATTACAGATGGAGAGAGTGTTCCGTGTTGATATACTCAATGGGGAAAGAATTAATTACTAGCTTGCTTGTCACCTGCATAATGATAACGTCCTTTCATGGGGAATTACAACTACTGCCGTACTCTTATCAATTGTGTAAAGGGCACAAGTTTCAAAATTACAAGGGGGATGAATCATGCGAATTAATTAACCTTTATTCAAAATAAATACTAACCCTTCAAATAAATAAATTTGCACATACCTTAAGTCCTATCATTAGATCAAATGTAACTCACTTGTGCTGACGTAATAGTCATATGGTTGGCAAGGGTGGCGGTGGAGAATAATGGTATGGATGGGATGGTTGAAGTGATGGCAGAAATTATTATTTAAAAAAGGTGTATAATAATCTTATTTATTATCCAAAGATTTGCTATATGGTGGCAGAATAATTATAAGGGAGCAGATCTTGAGGAAACATTAAAGGACAGCCGTGCAAAGAACTTAGGAAAAAAATCAAAAGAAAAAAATGGGAAAACAAAGTTCTATACCAAAAATCTCGGAGCACACTCGAGAATATGCAACTGAAGTAGAGAAGAGGAGAGTTTTGGATCATCATAGAGGGATGTCATTGGAACATACTAAAAAAATTGAGCATTCTAGAGTATCGCTGAAAGATGCAGTCGGAGCAACAACCAAAATTTTTGGAGCATCACTGAAAGATGTAGCCGAAGCAACAACCAAAATTTCCAAAGCATCACTAAAAGATATAATCGGAGCAACAACCAAAATTTCTGGAGCATCCAAATAGAATTTCAGAGCGTCCGAGGAACATTCCAGAGCATCGCTAAAACGATGCCACCAGAGGAAAGAATAACAGAATTCTGGAGCATCGTAGTAAGGTGCGTTGGAATTGTGCTTGGCCAAGCATGAAGTCCTAAAAAAGAGAGACAAAATTTTAGTCAAGTCCAAATGTCAAAACTAATGAAGACATCAAAGAAAAGTTCAGAAATGATTTTTTTTTGCAGCTTGTAGAGTTGGAAAAACTATATTGACCCTACCACGGCAGAGTCAATACAGTGGATTTCTCCCTACGTTTCCACCATTTTTGTAAACTCATCCTTATTAATAGGTTTATGATAAAGGCATAGTCGGTACCCATTAACTAGGATAGTTCAGGTATCGCCATCAATAGGTTTTAGCTAGACTGAACCGTTAGCAAACACTTCTAAAATTTCGTATGGTCCAAGCCAGTGTGTCCTAAGTTTCCCTTGATGATCCTTGTATCTGGAATCAAACAGTAGTGCCCAATCCCTGGTATGGAATTCTTTCTCTTTGATGTGTTTATCATACCATACCTTAGATTGTTGCTGGATCAATTCGGTCTAATGGACGATGTCCAAACAGAGTTTTTTTAGTTCACTAAGCTATAAGACTCTCAATTTGGGTTCGTTTGAGATCCATGCCCAATTCCATGGTTATCTTAAGGGTTTGGAGTTCAAATTCAATGGGTAAGAGGGGTTTCTTCCCAAAGACTAACTCGTAGGGGCTATAACTAGTGGTTGATTTCCAAGTCATGTTGTAGGCCCAGGCAACTTCTTGTAGTTTCCTATCCTAGTCTCTCCTTCCCAAGTAAACTGTTTTCATCAAAATATTTTCTAGCTCCCTATTAGTGACCTTAACTTGACCGTTTGGATGCGGGTGGTAGGTTTATCATTATTGTTAGTGGCATTTCTTTGGTCTCCCATGGTGTTGAAGAAGGTATAACTTTCATCCCATGTTCACTCAGTCAAACGTGGTTCAAGAGTTTGCAAAGGAATGTACTCCTCTACAACCATAGATTCTCTTTTTGGAGTATGTGGGAAGGACTTAGGTTGACCCCGTTCGGTCAATTCTTCTATAAGTTCTTTGTTTGAGTTACCTTCCTCTCCACTTGTTGTTGGTAAGCCAATTGGGGGGGTTTGGTATGAATCTTCAATGGGGGCCTTGTTTCCTGACCATGTAGAAAATAAGCTAAAGAGCTATTCCTATCCCTAGAAGAGGTCTTCAAGATATCTCCTACTAACACTAGAAAAAGGATGTCCCTAGTGTTGGTATGTGGTGACTGATCATGCTATACTATATAGCCCATGGTATACTGTACACCCCGGCACGTATCCTTGTTGAGGTTTG
>VDFB02093559.1:45484-63669 GCA_007258455.2 Sequoia sempervirens
GAAAATAGAACCAAACTTGATGCAAAATCAAAGAAATGTGTATTTGTTGGATATGGCATTGGTGAATTTGGTTATAGGCTTTGGGATTTTAAAAATCAGAAAATTGTGAGAAGCAGGGATGTCATATTCAATGAGAAAGTGTTGTACAAAGATATGTTGCTGCAGCATGAGAAGAAAGAAAATGATTATGTAGTGTTGGATGATATTCCCAACAATGATGTTTCAGTGGTTCCTCATGTTGGGCAACAACAACAGCAACAAATACCACAAACTCCTGTTAGACGATCTTCAAGGGTAAGTAGACCTCCAGAAAGATTCTCTCCCTCTTTGTATACTATTCTGTTAACTAATGCTAGTGAACCAAAATATTATGATAAACTATGCAAGTGGATACCAAGGTTTAGTGGGAGCATGGAATGGAAGAAGAAATGGACTCCTTGCTGAAAAATCAGATTTGGGAATTATGTAAGTTGCTTGTAGGTAAAAAGGCTTTACCAAACAAATGGGTTTATAGGCTGAAAGAGGAGGATGGAGGTAAGAAAAGATTTAAAGCTAGATTAGTTGTAAAGGGATTTGCACATAAAAGGGTGATTTTGATGAGATTTTTTCTCTGTTGTTAAAATGACTTCTATTACCATTATTGTTTTAGAAATATTGTGAGCTGCTTGAAGATTTTGCATTTAGAACAACTTGATGTTAAAACAACCTTTCTCCATGGTGATTTGGAAGAGGAAATATATATGGAACAACCACAAGGATTTGAGGTCAAAGGTAAGGAGAAACTAGTGTGCAAATTGAATAAAAGTTTATATGGCTTGAAGCAAGCACCTCGACAATGGTACTTGAAATTTGATAGTTTTATAGCTGAGCAAGGCTACAGCAGGTGTAATTTTGACTATTGTGTTTATTTTAAGAGGTTGGATAATGACAGCTACATTATTTTGTGTTTATATGTTGATGACATGCTTGTAGCTGAGTCTAACATGGATCACATAAGTGAGCTAAAAAAATAGTTAGCAAAATATTTTGCTATGAAGGATTTGGGGGCAGCAAAACAAATCCTTGGTATGAAAATTTGTAGAGAAAGGAAAAATAGAAAATTGTTTTTATCTCAGGCTAATTATGTTCAAAAGGTGTTGCAGAGATTTCATATGGAGAATGAAAAAGCTGTCAGCACACCTTTGCCTAGTCATGTTAAATTGACTAAGGATATGTGTCCAAAGACACAAGAGGAGGAAGAAAAAATGTCCAAGGTACCATATGCTTCAGCTATAGGCAGTTTAATATATGCCATGGTATGCACGAGACCGAATATTGCACATGTTGTAGGAGTTGTTAGCAGGTATTTGAGTCATCCCAGAGTTGAGCATTGGAATGTGATAAAATGGATTCTTAGGTACTTGAGAGGTACATCCAATAATTGTTTGTGTTTTGGGGGCTCTAATACTGATTTAAAAGGCTATGTTGACTTAGATTTGGCAGGGGATATAGATACCAGGTGGAGTACCACAGGTTATGTATTCACAGTTGGTGGGACAGCAGTGAGTTGGATTTCTCGATTGCAGAAGGTGGTTGCTTTATCCACCACAGAGGCAGAGTATATTGCTGCAACAGAGGTGGCAAAGGAGATGATATGGCTAAAAATTTTCATGGATGAGTTGGGCAAGCAATAGGCTAGAAATTACTTGTTTACAAATAGCCAGAGTGCTATACATCTTGCAAAGAATTCTGCCTTGCATTCTAAAACAAAACATATACAGTTGAGATATCATTTCATTCGGTCGGTGTTGGAGGATGGACAGGTCAAGCTGGACAAGATACATACAGATGTCAATCCAGTAGATATGTTTATGAAGGCGGTGATAAGGGAGAAGTTGAGCTCCTCTTCAGCTTCGATTGGCCTTCAAGGTGGAATTCAAGTATAACAGAGCAACAGGGTCCAAGGTACTTATTTCCAGTGGGAGCTGTAATTGCAACAATGTCGTCCAGGATCAGTCTCCAAGTGGGAGATTGTTAGTATGTGGCGATTGATCATGCTATACTATATAGCCCATGGTATCTGTACACTGACGACGTATCCTTGTCGAGGTTCAATGCCCCCAAGAAAAATTTTCCTCCTACTTTTTCGCGTTATCACTGAAAAAGGGAAAAATCAATGAAAAAAGAAAAATTCAATTTTGTAGAACCCAAAATCTGGAAGCTTCTAAGCTTGTTAAAAAGGGGTTCAGATGGGTATTACAGTATGATGAAAAATGCAATTATTCGCAAGATTGTAATAAGTTTTGTACTGGATAATAAAAGTATTGGATGGCTGCAGTTTGATGGATGTAGCCCGGATTGGGTGAACCACGTTAAATTTTTCTGTTATGATTTATTCTGTGTGTGTTTTAGTTTCTCTGTTTATTGATTAAATCTGCATTTAATTATTAGATATCTGCCATCTCTAACCCTAACACCTAGCAACGACACCAAAAAAGTGATAGGCTATCGTTAGGTCCTAACACTTTAGTGAATGATCACATCATTCTATCGACCAGGTAGTGTACAAAGGCTATTTGCAATAGAATACATCTCAATTCTCTCTCAGGCTCTCTAAATACTAGTCAACTGAATAAAGATTCTAAAATAGAGGGCCTTTAAACCTAAAAGCAATGAATTATCTATCTAGAAAGTAGGAAATGATCTTAAACTAGAAAACAAAGAACTATAAATAAAAAAAAACATCACCACTAAACTAGAAAGCATAGAAACAATTAACCTAAAGAATGAATAAATTTTTGAAGAAGTAAAACATGTAAAGAAATTAGGAAACATTTATCTAATGTATAACAATCCAATTGCGAACAAGAAACAATTTAATAGAATCTATTGAAGTAAGATGCTCTGGACATTCAAATGTTAAGTTTAGAAACTACAGGTCCTTAACTACAACCTGCAAGCTTGACACTGATAGCATAACATATACTCATGAAAATGGATTTCAACTTCAACTGTTAACTACTAAAAGAAAGTACAAAATAAGGAATAGAATACTTATCTATCTATCTATAACCCTCGAGTGGCTAGCTTTTAGGTGTGTCTACAACTACCTTAGATCACATGCACTAGAAATTCTCTAAGCTACTTCATTCCAAAGATGCATCCATATTACACAGTAATTCAAAGAGTGGTGGGAAAACTCATATTCATATGGTAGTTTTTACTCAAAATACAAATTTGTAGCATAATGATAATCTTCTTCTCTATTCATTATTCATAACAGTTATTTATATGAAAAATGACTAACAAAAATCCTATTTTTTAGTCGATAGAGTCTTTTAATAGATTGCCAATAGGAAAGGGACTTTAAAGCCCATGATATACAATATTAAAGAGGCTCACATGAGCTATAAAGTTTTTGAAATTGAAAAATAACATAATTATAAAGACTTGACCAAAACATGTGCTCCTGGAATTTCCGTGCCCACTCACTTATTTTCAAAAGTATGAAGATCCACATTCATTTCCCTTTTGACTGGAATGGTGATTGGAAGTGGAGTTGACCTGCGAAATACTCAAGACTGAACTATTAAATCAACATAAGTTAGTTTAATTCGATCAACTCCAAGAAACAAATTTTGTACGCTTATTCAAAGAAAGAGAGCACTTATTTTTCCTAAGGGTAATCAATTGACAAGGTTATTAAGGCTAAAAGGTTTATATTTACATATTGAGCCCATTATATTGATGAGGTTATTTTTACCTCATCACCATGCACCAAGGATGGTTATAAACTATAACAATTTTTCAATATGATTATATCCCAAATTGACCATGATTTGTTAAATCTGAATTTTGATTAAATGTTCTATTATTTACTACTTTTACAATCACAACTTCTACTTTATTCAGGAAGGATGGAAAATTCATTTCTTTTTCTTGAAATATACACATGTTCTATTCCTTCAAGATTTTCTAAATTAGAATTGTAGGAGACTTACTATCCAAATGCATGAAAATATTGCTTTCCTATTTATTATTGGCCATTACTTGAAAAGGATCATAATATCATTTAGGAGGGTGCATAACCATCCCAATTTGGCACATAACCATCTCCAACCCTCTTGAGTGAACTGATAAGCAAGTAGAAAATAATATGGATCCTCTTTTGAGCTTCTACATAAAGAACACCTTGAAGGTCCATGGTAACCCATTTTTTAATTTTTTTTTGATGTTAGAAACCTTCTCTATAGGGTTTCCCAAGTGAATGTTCCCGCCTTTGGGATGCATAGTTTATTCCAACATAGATGGATAGGAATATCCATAGACCTCGTGCTTTCTTCTAACACTCTATAACCTTAACATTGTACTGCCGACTTTTTTCCCCATGCCAAAATTGCTTATCACTTCCTTGCCTCAAAGCTATGCTTCTATCCTTTAGATTTTTTTTTAAGATACTTACCTCATGGTTTGAGATATCCAAATTTTCAAACTTCTTCCATTGCTATTGTGTGATCCCATCACAGGGGACCTCCACTAGGTAGTCCCTTACTTTAGACCCCTAATCTTGAATAAATATTCTTCTAATTTGATTCAATTCCTCCAATCTTTCAAGGGGAGGATAACCTCCCCATGAATCTTCCCAAAAGAGGGTAGTTTTCTCATAATGTATATCCCATGTGAGATAGTCAATTATGATTGATCTATAATTAGAGATGAAATTCCATATTATTGAGCCTTGAGTCAGTCTTTCTACTGTGAGAATTTTTGAAGAGTATAGATTGTCCAATTACTTGTTTTGTAGTATTTTAACACATTTTAGCCACGTTTGATAAAAAAAATTCTAAGCCAACTTGGCTCTCATTGCGTTGTTCTATAAAAGTTGTCTTTCAAGACCAACCACACTATCCTCCTTGGGTTTACATATTTTTTCCTATTGTACGAGAGCCATTTTATCTTTCTCAAAATACCCTTGCCAAAATAATTTTCCTCATTATTTGATTTAGCCTCCGATTCACCTCACTCAACAAAGCTAAACATGACACTAGGTATATGGGTATAATAGAGATAGTTGCTTTTAACATAATTATCTTTCCAACCCAAGATAGCCACCTTCCTTTCCATGATGACACTTGATTATAGACATTGTCTACTAAAGGATCTCATAGCTTGTTAGATCTCAACCCTACTGCTAAGGGGACTCCTAGTTATGTGTTGGGGGACTTGTATTGTTTGAAGTTTAGGAATCTTAAAATGTCTTATTGTTTTCATAGGGAGTAGAAAAAAAATAGATTTCTTATTTTATAGAATTAATCTCTTTCCTTAATGCCATAGAGTAATTATTTATGATTTCCTACATTCCTTTGGCCTCTCTCCTTTTTGCAGCCCCAAATAGCATCATGTCATTCACAAATTGTTTATGTGAAACTAATAGGAGATTACTTGTGATTTGAATTCCTTTAATTTTCCCTTCCCACAACACTCAATTCATTGCCTTGCCTAATATATCTACCATTATTACAAAAAGGAATAGAGAGAGCATGTGTCCATGTTGAAGACCTCTTGAGGCCTCAAAGAACCCTTATAAGGAGCTATTCACTAATACAAAGTACCTTGGGCTAGCAACACGATTGAAAATCTAATTTATCTAACTTAACTCAAAGCCAAAGGCATTTAATATCTTGAAAATAAATATCCATTCTACTTTATCATATGCTTGAATCCTTATATCCAATTTGACCAATATTTAAATTGTTTACTAGTTATTATAGTTGAATGGATAGCTTATTGGGCTATGATGAATTCATCTAGAATTGACCTTCCTAGCACAAATCCTATTTGTTTTTTGACAGTTACCTCTAGTGGGATTTTCTTGAGCCTATTGGTCACTTCTTTTTCCAATATTTTATAAATTATATTACATAATGATATTGGTAGGTAATCTTCCAATGAGAGTGCTTGATCCTTATTTGGGATTAGAGCTATCCAGGTGCTACTAACATCCTTCAATAGTTTTTCCTTGTCACAGGAGTCTTCTATTTCCTTACAAACATCCTTCCCATCTATGTGCCAACACTTGTAGAAAAAGGGAATCAGGAAGGTTGTTTGGACTAGGGGTTTTGTCAGGGTGTAATTACCATGTAATTTTTATCTGTTCCCCTGAAAAAGGCCCCCATCAACATTTTATTTTGATCCTCTATTACTAGTTTAGGGATGATATTTATAAATATAATTTGAGATGAGATATTGGATCCATCCTAATTATTGAGTAGATTCTGATAAATATTCCACAGTCACCTGCTTGATAGTTCTTGGATCCTCGATGATGGATGATTTTGTTCTGAATACTCCTGATTTTTGTATTATTATAAAAATATTTATAGTTCTTGTCCCCTTCTTTCAACCATACCTCTCTTGACTTTTATTTCCAAAATATTTCTTCCTTGGTTAGGACATTTGAGTATTTCTTAGCAATTCCTTCTCCTCGAGATATTAGGTTTGGTCCATCCCTACTAAGATCACGTCCTCATTGAGGGATTGGACTTTCCCTTCTAATTCTAACTTAGTCTCAAATATATTCTTAAAGTGGTTTTCGTTCCACTCTTTGAACCACCTCTTAATATGCCTATGCTTTTCTACTAAACAAATATTTTGGTCCTAGTGATGGAACTTTCATGCCACCATCATGTTATTAGATCAAATAATTTGTCATCCTACATCCAAATTTTTTAAAATTTACATGGGCTTCTTTCTAGCCTTTTCTCATCGATGATGCTTAGCTAAATTGGGAAGTAATCAAAGCCCACAATAGAGGGATGGAACTTTCTAGAAAGAAAGGGAGTGCAGTTAAACTTCTTTTGATTAGAAATCTACCTAATTTCTCTACTATATTGTTGAATCCTAGTCTCCAGTTCATCCCAAGTGTATCTTTCCATTATTCATTGGTACTTCAATCAGGTGGTTTCTATTCACAAAATCCTTGAAGTCAATCTAAGATTGAAGTTGTCTTTGTACTCCTCCCAACTTATCTTGACTATGAAGAATTGCATTAAAATCTCTAACTATTATGTAGAATTCATCAAGGGATAGTTATATAAAATTTTCTATTTCTTGTTAGGTTTATTTCTTTACCAGAGGTGATTCCAAGCCATATAAATTTTTTAGGATGAAATTTATATTTTTAAGAAATCTCTTAACCTTACAACTCATCCAAGTCCTATTGTTTGCAAGGGCTTCCATAGAGACATATTGTGGCTTCCAAAATTGCTAAGCCGCATGAGGCTTCTTCTACATTCACCATTGTTTCTTTCCATATTTTATTTCAACTAGAAGAGATCCACCTATTTACCTAATAGTTTTGTTTCTTGAATCATAAAGATATTTGACCTTGATATATCCATATAGTGCTTAACTAAGAGCCTTTTGTTAGGGGCATTTAAACCCTAATATTCCATGATGTGATCTTCATAGCTCTCTAGGAAGGGTTTTTCCCTTCCTAGATCTCAATAGTCTAGTGATTTTCAATTAACCTTCAACATCCCCTTCTTGGCTTAGTTTCTCCATATTTTATTTTCATCCTTTCTTCTTCCCTTCCTTGCAATATGGTGACAATGTTTTGACTCTCTATTTTATACCTAACTTTTATTTGTGAGGGGAGCCACACTTGATTTGAAAGATCTTTTCTTCGGCTTCAATAATCCAACCCACCATCTTGTCAAACCATTCACCTTCTTCCAAAGCTAGAATTTCTTCCTAGATTTCCCCACTATGAAAGCATTCATGCCTCCCTAAATCAACTTCCAAAGTGTTCAATATGTGCCTATTTGTGATTCCAAAGAGCTCACTAGCCACACTGATTACTTCCTTATCCTTTTATAAGAATTTCTTTCATGGTTCCTTCTTTTGTCATGCATTCTCTATTCCCTCCTAAGATTCCCTTACATTTATTGCATCTATTGGGAATTTTTTTTCCTCTTGAGGAGATTCCATATTGTGATCAACCCCTTTATCTTTTTGTAATGCTATAGTATTTTAATTTCTTTTCTCTTTCAACTTCCACTTCTTAGGTTTCTTTCCTTCAAGTGGTATACCTCTATTTGATGGCCTAACTAGATTTCCTATCAATAGTACAAGGTTTTGAGTCTCCACCATTACATTGATCAAAGGAGATTTTGATGGCTTTGATCCTACTTGCTCATTGACCAAAAGTGAAGTAAGCCAAGATGCATATCTTCAAGAGCAGGTTTGAAACCCCATGGATGGTAGATGATGAAGACATAGCAAGTTATATGCTCTAGGTTCAAGAAGTTGTTATTGACATTATTGGTCTTGGTGAATAAGTGAAATAAAGTGAAATTGTAAAAAAGGTTATGATATCTCTTCCAAAATATTATAGTCTATGTTGCAAAAAAATGTATACTCTTGAAGAAAGAGACAATTTTACGATTAACTTGGACCTATTTTAGACACCTTGCATCAATCGCCCCTTAAAAACTACATTTATAGGCCCCTAATGCTCATGATTTTAGACTTTAAGGCCTATTACTCACAAATTACTTAAATCCTGATAAATAACGTTCAAACCACTCAAATTTTGTGAAACCAACCTCAAAATCCTTGGTGGGACTAAGTCAAGATAAAAATACCTTTCACAAGAAGTTTCATTAGTATTTATACAACAAAGTTGAAGCTTAAGAGCAACAAACTAGGGTTTTTACAGGTCTTCAAGCTCACTTTTTGTTCAAGATCTCACATTGCAAAGGGTTGATCATGGATGCCTATGGTGAATCATGGAGAAATATAGGTTGAGGAGATGCAACTAGCCATCAAATCACACCTAAAGTCTCATTTTCAAAGTGATTCCATCTTCCATTTTCTCTCTATCTTCAGATTTAAGGTTTGCATAACATTTGCATGTTATTTACATTCATTTGAAATGTTGTAAGGTTTCTTGGATTGAAATATTGCATCATTCAAGTTCCATTTGCTTATCTTATTCTAGCACATTAGAATATGGTTTGGTTTCATTTCAACTTTTCCTAGTCTTAGACACACTTAGGGCTAGGGTTTTATGCAGATTTTATCTCTCACAAAGTTTAAATACCAACTAGGGGTTTGATCGAGGCAAAACCCCCATTAGAAATCAAACTATCTTCTATTTTGTAGGATTTTTTGAAGAAAGTAGAGTGTAGGTTGTGGGCTTCCATTTCCACTTTTGGATTTGCAGAAAATCCAAAGTGGACTAAGTCACCCATAGTGGTGAATTAGTCCCACTGCACTGATTTTTTAGGGATTTTTACAGTTTTAGATACCCATTTGGTAGAAACAAATTTTTGGGCAGTTTCCCTGATCTAGGACTAAGTCACCCAGCTTGGTGTAAGTGTGCCAGTTGGCTTAAAAATCAAATTTTCTAGAATTTTAGAGGTCTTTGCAATCTCCAGTCTACTCTTCATCAATGTCTAGGTGCATATTTTATGTTTTACATCTTCATTTTGTTCTTTATTGCATCTATTTCATCCTTTTGCATATCACAGTGTGTTTTCCAACACTTTGCATTTCTCAGGTTTAGCATCATTAAATCATTTTCTTTTCAGATCAGTGCATTAATACATCATAATTAGACACATTACATCTCATTTACATTAATCTTGAGTTTAGACATTAGCATTTTGGATCCCAATTCTTTCTCCTTTTAGGTGAAAAATCCTAGAAGGAGCTTAAGCAATTGGGTAATCCAAAATCATTGTCCACACAGTCATAAGGTGTCTACCATTGAAGAATCCAAAGACTTGGATCAATATTAAATCAAGGAAATGTTCAATACTCTTACTAGCTTTGAAATAAGACAGTTTGGTCAAGATGGTCCAAAGAAAGAAGTTGCATTCAAAGACATCAAAAAGATTGAGGATGAGGCTCTTGATTAGATTGAAGACCTTGATGATTTTGAAGATAAATTTGTGAGAAGACTAAAGAAAGGCATTGGAAAATACAAGGGTAAGTTACCTTTTAAATTTTTCAATTATGGAAGAATAGGTCATTTTGCATCTAAGTGTCACTATAAAGAATCAGATGATGGAAACTAAAGAGACAAGATCAAGAAGGGTCTCTTCTTAGCAATGGTTCCTTTGAAGATGAGTAGAATGATTCAAATGAAGAAAATATGTTTATGGATTTTAATACTTTTTTATAAAAAGTATGATGTTGAAAAGTATAAGGAGTCCATATCTTTGAGTGATGATGACATATTTTCCTTTGATCTAGATCTGAAATCTATGGAACTTGAAGGTTGGGACTTCAATTTAGATGACTGGGGGACTAACTTTGAAGGAAAACTTAGGTTTTCATTGGAAGACCTAAATTAAGCAAGAAGTATAAATCGAAAATATGAAAGCTTGCTTGTAGAATGAAAAGAAGAATATGAAAAACTAAGAATTCAAGTAAAGGAAGGAAAATTTTATCAAGTCACACTAGAAAAGAAGTAGGTGGTGTAATCTTGGATTTGAAAATAAAGGTTGAAGGAGGAAAGAGGACTACAAATTTCTTGAATGAAAAGCTTAAAGGTAAGGCTACAAAATGCTTAAGGCTTGAAGAAAATGCTACTCTGAGGAATTCCTTAAAAAGAGAAAAGGCACAAAGTCACAAAGGAGAGAAGTCTAGTCCTAATAGTTCAAAATCAAATGAAAATACTGAAACACAAGAAGGAAGATACTACACTTAAGAATCTAAGAAGAATGCCTCTAGAGAAACAAGGAATGTTCATAATGGAAAGAAAGAAGGTAGATCTAGTTCTGACCAGAAGCAAAAAGGTTTCAGAAGTCCATTAGCAAAACAACATGCTCCTAATAGGTTCAATCAATTATTTCAAGGTTACTCTTTTTCTTGCAATAATTTTAGGCACAAGGTTGTTGATTGTAGAGTTGGAAAAAAAAATGAATAACAACATAGGAAGAAGAATTTTTGTACATCAAAGAAAAAATACTATTTTATTTCATGGATATTGCTTTACAGACAACAACTATGGTCACAAGGCTGATGAGTGCAGATCTAAGGTGAAGAGGAAATTTTTTATTCTGCAGCGCAATGTTGTGTGCTACAAATGCAATAATAAGGGATGTATAAGGAAAAATATTATAGAAATGGTTTTGTGAATCCATCTATTTAGTATAAAAAAAAGAATGAATCCCTTAATCAACAAAAAGGCGGAAATGAAAAGATCTAGAATGAAGATCATGAGAATAACGATGATCCTACTCTTGTGCACTTTGCACAAGATTCTAAGGAAAAATGAGATAGAGTATTATATTAGGGGGAAATATCACTTGAAAAACCTTATTATCTCCCTAAAATGAAAAATGTTTTGAAGGCTTTAGCATGAAGGAAGATTTGAATTAGATCAATCAGTATGAAATTTGTTGTGCTTAAATGAAAAATATTTGGTGTACTTCATGGGAGTTGATGATTCCAATTTGGTGTACCACTTAGTTTCAAAAAAGTAAAATTTCCAAGGTTTTCACTATGCATTCCTTCTAGACAAGTCAAAGTGTTTTGGTTTGCATGTCTCTGCAAAAATCACTTTTGCATTGAAGTCCACAAGTCAAAATGATAGTAGTGTGGAGATATCATGTTGAGGTTTTAAAGGCTTTATGCTTTTTGATGTGGAAGATATCAGTGATAGTGTTGTTTTTTGGATAAGTAAAGAAATGTTTAAGAAAATCTGGTGGGTTTCCATGCATGAAGTATGTTTGGTTTCCCCATTTCAAGCCAATCCTAATTAATCTCATGAAAAATAGTGAAAAGGATTTTTAGATACCTAAAGGGTACTCCAAATTATGGGCTATGACACAAAAGGATAAAAAATTCTCTCTAAGTTCCTACACTAATGTTGATTGGGAAAGTTGTGTTGATGAATAGAGAAGTACAAGTGGAAGTGCATTATTTTTGGGGCACATATTGGTCTTTTGGTTTAATAAAATGCAAGATTTAGTAGCCTTGTCCACTGCATAAGCATAATACATTGCTGCAACATCTTTCTGCACTCAAGTGTTGTGGATGAAGTAGAACTTGAAGGATGTGAAAGTGAACTATATGAACCTATTCCCATATTGTGTGATAATACTAGTGCAATCAACATTTCTAATAATTCGGTAATTCATTCAAGGACTAAACACATTTCAATCCAATACCATTTTTTGAAAGATAAATTTGTAGAACATGAAGTAAGAATGGAGTATATGTCTAAAAAAGATTATATTTTATATATATTTGTAAAGGTACTTTTAAAGGATACTTTTGAATATCTGCAGTAGAAGTTAGGGGTCATTTCCCCTCCTTATTCTCACTAGATGCATAGATGGTGCATCTTTCTAGAGGGGGAGAAATTCATGTCATATCTTTTTTCTCCTAGATTGATGTGTGATACCCCTCAGAGGGAGATGGTAGTAAGGGGGAGTCCTAAAGAAATTGTGTAGTTTTTGTATAAATAGGTGTTTTTGTTCAAGGGAGGGGCATGTGTTGTTGCTTCAATAGAAGATCTTTTTGTATTTTTCTCCTAAAGATAGAAAAAGTCATGCTATCTTGTGTAGAAGTATTTAGCCCTTTATCATTGATGTCAAACCTTGGGGAGAGTGAACAGTGTGTGTTGCCATCAATACCAAAGGGGGAGATTGTTGGTAGTTGTTTTCATTGATGTCAACACTGATGGCTATGCTATTGTTATTGATGTCAACAATAAGGCTTGTGTTGTTGTCATTGATGTCTACACCTAAGTAATATGTTGTTAGTCCTTAAGCATTGGTTGTCTTTGTTACATTCAAAGCTGAAGAAGTTCATGATTAGATGTCATGCACTATCAAAGAAGTGAAGAATTGAAGAAGGGCATAATTGGTTGTCATTTCCTTTCAAAGAAGTGAAGAATTGAAGAAGTTCATGGTTGGGTATCATGCCCTATCAAAGAAGTGAAGAATTGAAGAAGTTCATAATTAGTTGTCATGCCCTATCAAAGAAGTAAAGAATTGAAGAATTTCATGGTTGGTTGTCATGCCTTACCAAAGTAGTATTATTGTTGATGTTCATATAATGCACTATTTCTATCAATGGAGTTGTTCTCACAACAATATATTCAGATAAGGATTAGAAGCATTAAGAAGAGGATTAGAAGCATGAATAATGTTTGAGAGATGTTGTTGAAGGTCTACAATATGTCTCTTTCTTTCTGTTGATGTTCCTGATAGTATATGTGCTACTGAAAGAAGGATCTTGTCTCTACATGTTCCTAAGTTGATTTTGGTTCAGGAAGCTACATTGAAGTTTTCTTGGGAGAATGCTTCACATTCCTCCATTTTTGTAGTTCTAGTATTATAGTTTGGTATTCAATTTCATTGCTTCATGTACATTTCACTCCTATCTTTTCATGTCACCTATGTTTTTGAGGATAAATCTATGAATTACATAAGGTTGGCAGTGTTGCTAGTTGTTTAGACTAGTCTAGGAAACACTCCACATTTCTCCATATTGGTTTCCTTGCTCTTGCAGCTTGGTGAATGTTCTCTCAACATTTGTGCAATGTATCAGTTCTAATATCATTTTCTGAAGTGGTTCGTAAGTTGTTCTACTAATGCTACATCATCCGGTCATGTAGCCTATGTTTACTGAACATAGCGTTTTGTACTTGGTTGATCTAGGGTGGCTAAATTGATGACATGAAATTGTGAAAGAAGTATATAGAAGTGATGTTGGATGTTCAAGGAACATCCCTATGTGATCTACATGTTGATAATTGACCACTTTGGTTCCATATTGTCTTGAGTTGTATTTCTAGATTATTTGTGGATATTTGACCTACAAGAGCTTGTGCCATATACTTGGGGGGCTACACCAATAATGGAAGATGTGTCATGATAGATTTGGGTCCTAACCTATCCTTCTTAGGTCTGCATTAAGTAAACTTAATTGAAAGAGAGTTTATGGGCCGACTGGTTATGTGCTTTAAATGTTTCATCCACACATTTCCCTAATATTGACTTAGGTTGATGTGAGCTTACATGTAATTTTTTGTGTTAAGTTTTTTTAATCATCCCTAACTTTGGGATAGGACCTCATTGTGCTTTCATGGCAAACCACTTATATTCATTGATTATTCTCTTCCTAGCTAACCTAATTGAAGAATTGAAGTGTTACAGTGGATATAAATGCAAGAACATTTTAGTTGCAACATGAGAGTAGAAGTGTACAAGTCCAAAAAAGTATATGTATGACTCATATTGAATATCTAGCAGAGATAATGTTGAAGATTGTGAAAGGAAAGATCAATTGTGTTATAACGCCTCAGTCAATAGAGTGTTGTGTTGGAAATATTTCTAATTCTCTTTAAATAATTTTTGTATCCTACTTTGAGATAGTGAATCTCATTAGGTCTCCATATCTTTCTCCTAGATTTGGTTGGTACTTCAGTGCTACAAGTCCTATTTGTATCTTATCCTAGGCAGTGAGCCTTTTGGAAAGTCTTTTTGGAAGTGAGCCTTATATTGTGAGTTAGCTCTCATTGTGGTTTTTCCCTCATTAGGTTTTGCACATAAATCTAGAGTCTTCTTGTGCATGTATGTGTTGTCATTTTCATCTTTTTGCTGATGATCTAATTACTGCTATATCTTTCATTGGTTAAAGTTGTTGAAGGTGTTAAGGATTCTAATTGCTATATTCTTCTCTATTAAAGCTTGGGTTAAAGTTATATCTTTATCTACTAAATGAGTTTGTGTTGTACTGAAAGTTTCAAGTTCAAAAAGGGGTCAAGTTTTGTGTAGATTAGGTCACCCCCTCTTAGTCTTTTGGAAGTGTCCAAAAAATACCACCACAAGAGGGGCACATGAAAAATTTGTAAGGCTACACCTTAGGGGGTATCATGCACAATAACACCAAAATAAGGGAACATGAATAATTTCTAAGGCTACACCTTAGGGGGTATCATGTATAATACCACCACAAAAGGGGAAAAATAATGGATGACAACACCATAATTTTAGGGGATATCATACATAATGCCACCACTAAAGGGGAACATGAATTGGATGACAAGGCCACACTTTAGGGGATATCATGCATAATACCACCACTAAAGGGGCACACCATGAGTGAATACTTGAATATTCAACAATAAATAGGGGAATATTCCCTCCTTTAAAATGTTAGTGTACTTATTAGACTAATATTTTAAGAAGATAATGGTTGAAGAGGGGATCCTTAAAAATATTACACACCTCAAAAGATTATCTATCCTTGCCCAGAAGTGTACAAACGAGGACAATCATTATAAATATTATTATGTTTCTCCTCATTGATGAAAATATATCTACAAAAAATATTTTGTTCCCTTTAGTTTGACAATGAGCAATATACGATGCTACAACTACCACATAACAAAGAGAAACACCATAATAATTAATTTATTATCTTATATGGATTCTACATCTATGTCATATATTTCAGTTAACCTCTACAATTTTCCCTTTAAGGCACAAAAATCATTAGTAGAAAGCCAAAATATTTGATGATATGCACAAAAGGATGAATTTTGTTTTATTTTCTTGTTAGAGTTTCTCTCACGAGGAGGTGGAAGGGTGATCAATTCCATTTTCAAAAGTGTGCACTATGCACATTATATCTCTTATAAGGAATGCAAAGTGGGAAGGAGTCCATCTCTAATTGAATGATGGGATGTAGTTGGGGTAGAGGATAAAATGAATGTCTTATACAAAGGTTGAGGGTATTGATAACCAATTCTTGTTGTAGAGGAATGTGATGCATGTTCTAAGAGAGTCTAATTTTTATGCTCCTTGTTTGTATCAAATCCTTTTTTAGAAAGGATCTTAAATCCATTACCATAATTTTTTTTAAATATATAGGTATATCAACAACCTCATAAGGAAAGGAAATATCTATATTGGTATCAGAAAGATACTTATTTTTGTATAGATGCAATGGATGAGGGATGAATTGTAACATCATCCATTTTTGAGAGGATGACATCACTTCAAGTCATTTTATGATAGGCTTTGTGGACTATTGTTGAAAATAAATAGGTAAGATTGTAGGATGGTATATGGATTCTTCATGCCTAGGTGTTATGTTGTGAGCAGTGTTTTAGTGAAAAATATTGTTTAGGAAGCTATCACTAATCCCTCCTTCTTACACCAAGATATCCTCACCAGGGGTAGTGCATTGGGAGAGAAGGTTACATGATCTTCATTGTTTATTGGAGAAACCTTACAAAAGGCATACAATAAAACATCAACCAAGGAGTTCAAAGAAGATATCATTTTTTCAAAGAACTCAAATATTTTGAAAGTTATTTACATAATTATATATATTGAAATAACTATAAATGGTATATATAAATTCAACAAAAAATGGGAATAGATATGAAAAAAGGCTTAAAGAGACTATTTTCACTAAAATATGGTCCAAAATAGTCTAAACAATGTCGGTGATGTCCTTGACTAGAGGAGTTAAATTCCAATGCTTTAAAATTCTAGAAATGAGCTATAGTGCTTGAAGATCTAAAATTACAAAGGTTCAATTCTAGATGTAGATAGATGTTTGAAAATGCACGAAAACCTATTTTTTATATATGAAATACATAATCATGCATAAAATTTATGTAGGTCAAGGATAAGTGCATAGAGATGGGGGGACAAAAAGTGGCCACTCCACTTTTTGGTCCCAAAATAGTGAAAACACGAATGCATTATAACAAAACATGCTCATGTTATGGGTTGGTAGTGACCGAGCCTAGTTTTGGTCATTACCAAGCCAAAACGCGAGTGCTTTATAAAACACTCGTATTCTGGTTTGAATTTCAAAAAAGATGATTGCATTGTAACATGCTCACATTATATGATTCCAAAAAATGTAAGCGCATTATAACACGCTTGTGTTTTGTGTTGCATTGAATTTTTTTCTATTTATTTTTTCTCTTTTTTTCTCGTTCTTCCCATTCTTTTTCAGTGAAACTATATAAATGAAATAAAAATTGAAGTATAAGTTTCTTTAAGTTATATTTCATGCATATAGTTTTAGGATGTTTGAGAGTGGTTTCAGATCTCTAGGATTTACAATGCAAATTCTAGTTTTTGGAAGATCTTATAATTTTTAGACTTAGTCAAATTACAATAATCAACATGCCAAATTTTTAGTAATCAAAAAGTTGTATCATATTTCTCTCTCTCTCTCTCTCTATCTCACTCATTATTTTTCCCTTATGCTCTAGACCTCTCTCTCACACTCTCCTTCCCTCTCTACTTTTCTTTATCTTTCCATTCTCTTTGTCTCTCTCTCTCTCTCCTTCCCTCTATACTTCTTTTGATCTCACCCCTCTCTCTCCCTCCCTTCCCCCTTTCATCCTTCCATCCTTCCATCCATAATTTTATCTCTTTCTTTCTCTTCCACCCATATTACCTCTCTACTTCACTCTATCTAACCTATCTCTCTCTACCTCTCTCCCTCCCGCCTTCTCTTTCTCTCAATCTCTCCTTCCTCATTCCCTCTTCGCTCTCTCTATCACCTCTCCCTCCCTCCCTACCTCCCTTCTCCCCCCTCTCTCTCTTCCACCCACCTTCCCTCTCTACTTCTCTTTATATAACCTATCCCTCTCTACCTCTCTCTCACCCTCCCTCCTCTCTCTCAATATTTTCACCTTCCTCCTCCCCCTCTCTATAATTCTCTCTATTTCACTTCTCTCTCTCTCCCTCTCTCAATCTCTACTTCACCCTCCCTCATTCCCTCTCTCTCTTCCTCCCTCTATCCCTCTCTCTCTCAATCTCCCAACCTTCCTCCTTCCCTCTCTATTTCTCTCTATCTCACACTCTCTGTCCCTCCCCCATCTTTCTCCCTCACTCTCTCCTTCCCTCTCTGTCTCTCTATCTCTCTCTGTCTCTTTGTCTCTATCTCTCTCTCCCCTTCCCTCCATTTCTCCTGAGATCCCTCCCTCCTTCCCTCTCTCTCCCAACCTTCCTCCTCTCTCTCCTTCCCTCTATACTTCTCTCTATCTAACCCCCTCTCTCTCTACCTCTCCCTCCCTCCCTCCCTCCCTCCCTCTCTCAATCTCCCCACCTTCCTCCTCCTCCTCTCTCTCTCTATCCCATCTTTCTCTCTCACTCTCTCCTTCCCTCTATAATCTCTATCTCACCATTCTCTCTCTCTCTCTCTCTCTCTCT
>VDFB02093559.1:63769-73886 GCA_007258455.2 Sequoia sempervirens
CTCTCTCTCCATCTCTACCTCTCCTCCCACATTTCCCTCTCTCTCTCTCCCTCTCTCTCAATCTCCTAACCTTCCTTCTTCCATATCTCTCTCTCTCAATCTCTACTTCTCCCCTCTCAACCCTCAACCCTCAACCCTATACCTTATACCCTCAACCATACACCCTAAACCTAATACCATATACCCAATATCCTAAACCCTAATCCCTATACCCTATAAAATTAACCCTATACCCTCACCCTCAACCATATACCTTAAAACCTAAACCCTCATCCCTATACCTTATACCCTAAACCCTAAACCCTAAACCCTAAACAATCAACTCAATACCCTCAACCCTATACCTAATATCCTCAACCTTATTCCATATACCTTATAAAATTAACCCTATACCCTCAACCTTGAACACTATCCCCCAACCCTCAACTCGATACCTTAAACCATAAAACCTCAACCATCATCCCTATACCCTATACCCTCAACCCTCAACCCTATAATTAAACCCTAAACCCTAAACCCTAAAACTAATACCCTCAATCCTATACCGAGTATCCTAAACCCTAATCCCTATACTCTATACACTTAACCCTATACCCTCAACTTGAGCACTATCCCTCAACCCTCAACCCTATAACTTAAACCCTAAACCCTACACCCTCAACCATTATCCCTATACCCTATACCATCAACCTTATACCCTAAACCCTGAACATTATCCCTCAACCCTATACTTAAACCCTAAACCCTACACTCTCAACCCTCAAATATATACCTTATACCCTAAAACCTACACCCTAAACCCTAAACCCAATATCCTAAACCCTGATCCCCATACCCTATACACCTGACCTTATACCCTCAACCCTCAATCCTCTACTTAACTCTAAAACCTAAACCCAATACCCTCAACCCTATACCAAATATTCTAAACCCTAATCTCTATGCCCTAGACACTTAACCTTATACCCTCAACCCTAAACACTATCCCTTAACCCTCAAGCTTATACTTTAAAACCTAAACCCTACACCCTCAACCTTATACCCTAAACCTTGAAAATTATACCTCAACCATCAACCATATACGTAAACCCTAAACCCTCTATTCGACCTTGTACCCAATACCCTCAACCCTAAACCCAATACCCAATATCCTAAACCCTAATACCTATATCCCACACACTTAATCTTATATCCTCAACCCTATACCTTAAACCATAAACCTTACACCCTCAACCCTCATCCCTATACCCCATACCCTCAACCATAATCAATACCCAAAACCCTAATCCCTATACCCTATACACAACCTTATACCCTACACCCTCAACCCTCATAGGGGGATATATAGAGAGGAAAGGAAGGAATGAAGGGAAAGAGAGAAAGAGAGAGATGAGAGAGAGATAGAGGGAGAGAGAAGAGGGAAAGATGTAGAGAGGGAGACATGGGTGAGGTAGAGATAAAGATAGAGAGTGATGGGGGGAGAGGTAGGTAGAGAGAGGGAAAGGGGAGATACAAATAAGTAGAGAGGGAAGGAGAGGTAGAGAGATGAGAGAGGGAGGGAGAGGTATGGAGGGAGAGAGAGGGAGGTAAGAGAGAGGTGAGATAAAGAGAAATAGAGAGAGTTCTAGGGAGTGATGGAGGGAGAGGAAGGTAGAGAGGTATAGGTGAGATAGAGAGAAGTAGAGAGATATAGATAGAGATAGAGGGAAGGAGGGAGGGTGGGAGAGAGAAAGGGAAGGGAGAGGTAAAGAGGTATAGGTGAGATACAAAGAAGACGAGAGAGAATGTTGAGATAAAGAGAAGGAAATAGTGAGAGAGGGAGAGAATGGTGCGATAAAGAGGAGAGTGAGAGAGAAAGAGGGGGAGGGAGGGAGGGAGAGAGAGAGAGCAAGAGAGAGAGATGTAGAGGTTGGGAGAGGAGAGATAAATAGGGAAAGAGGTAGGGGATACATACTTGTGTGAGAGAGAATGAGATATTAAAAAATAGAGAGAGAGAGATGGATGGATAGATATATAGAGAGAGGGAGAGGGGAGATAAAGATAAGTAGAGAGGGAAGGAGAGGTAGAGAGATAGAGAGAAGTAGAGAGGTAATGAGTGAGAGAGGAGAGATATAGAGGTGTAGAGAGAGTGCTAGGGAGTGATGGATGGAGAGGTAGGTAGAGAGAGGGATTAGGGAGATAGAGAGTAGAGAGGGAAGGAGAGAGGGAGGGAGAGGTATGGAGGGACAGAGTGGGAGGTGAGAGAGAGAAATAAAGAGAGTGGTAAGGAGTGATGGATGGAGAGGTAGGTAGAGATAGGGAGAGGGGAGATATAGAGAAGTAGAGAGGGAAGGATACATGAAGGGAGAGGTAGGAAGGGAGAGAGAGAGGTGAGATATAGAGAAATAAAGAGTGATGGAGGGAGAGGTAGGTAGAGAGAGGGAGAGGGAAGAGAAAGATAAGTAGAGAGGGAAGGAGAGGTAGAGAGAAGTAGAGAGGGAATGAGAGAGGGATGAAGAGGTAGGGAGGGAGAGAGGTGTAGAGAGAGAGTGGTAGTGAGTGATGGATGGAGAGATAGGTAGATAGAGGGATTGGGAGATAGAGAGTAGATAGGGAAGAATAGAGGGAGGGAGAGGTATG
This sequence comes from Sequoia sempervirens, assembly GCA_007258455.2. Classification (NCBI taxonomy): domain Eukaryota; kingdom Viridiplantae; phylum Streptophyta; class Pinopsida; order Cupressales; family Cupressaceae; genus Sequoia; species Sequoia sempervirens. The sequence continues at coordinate 66,389 of VDFB02093559.1, forward strand.
AAGGGAAAGAGGGAGGTGAGATAGAGAGCAATAGAGAGAGAGTGGTAGGGAGTGATGGAGGGAGAGTTAGGTAGAGAGAGGGATGTTGGGATATGGTGTTATACAACATTACATAAAATTTTATATTATATTGTTAAAATTGAATAATTATTTAGTTGTGATGCACATAGGAGGAGTGATTAATCACACTAGGTAATTATTTGGGGACCACTTTATGTTGTATTGTATTATTATTTAATGTGTGAGACATGGGATAATAATTTAATATTCTAGGGAAATATTTAATAAAGTGAAAACTTAGTACCCAATATTAAATAAAGAATCAATAGTTTTGTATTCACATGGTTTTGTGGTACATGGTATTATCTTACCACTTGGTTGTATTTGTGTGAGCTTGAGTCTATAAAAGCAAGCACATGTTTAATGGTTAGGGTTGGCAGGGTGAGTGGGTTGTCATTATTGAGTGTTTTTGAGGAGTGCATATGTGAAGCATGGCACAAGATGTGTGGATTCATGCTTGGACACATGAGGATTCATTGGAGAGGCTTGATGCTTTAGAGTTATTCTTTGTAACTCTTGTAATGTTTTTTATTGAATAATAGATGGAGTATGGATGCTTTTGGGGGCTGGGTTTTTCCAAGGCATATCTTGTGTTATCTCGTGGCTTGTCTATTTGATCTATGCATTATGGTTACTTTTATGCATGTTTATCTCTGATGGGGTTGTGTAGGGAATGGATTAAGATTGTGGGTATGATGCATTATTTCCTAACAAGTGGTATCAGAGCTTTCATGGTTAATGGGAGGTGTGAGCTTCCATGTTTTTTTTTATAACCCTTGCTTGAGTAGATATGTGTAAAGTTGAAGCCATGGATATGAAAGAAAGATCTAGGAAATTACAAGGTATGGAATACATGTTGCAGGTGTTTATATGTAGATTTAAATTTTGGGTTGTCAAGATTTGTTTGGTTTATTACAGATCTGAGGCATAAAAAATTTGGGTAAAAAGGGTTTCTTGGATTGAGCTTTCATATGAGGGTTTTATAGAGGACATTTCATTGGTGACCTATTGAGAAAAAATATACCTCACCATTGGATCCAAGATGGTCGAGAAACAAAAATTGATATAAAATTTTCCCTATTTTGGAAAAGTTGAAAAAATGCAATTTTTTTAGCCCCAACCCAGTCGTACGACCATCCAGGGAATTTGTAGAATAAAAAATTATAAATAAAAATCATGCGAACTTTTTAAAATTTCAGAAATTGAAAAATTAAAATTTTGTGAAAATATTTTAAAAGATTGAAAATAAATAAATAAATAAATTTAATGAAGGGCAGGGGGTTTGTAGACCCCCACATGTGCCTTGTACCCGATTTTCAAGGTATTGATGACTGTTAGTACGAGACTTACAATTTCAATCAACAATATTTAGGGCCCCATGGCTAGTAGGCCACCATCGGTAGAGACTTAGCCCCTTCGATGAGGCCCCTAGTTCCATGGGGGACCTTCCCTTAGGCTCGCACCTTCAAAATTTATCCACCATATTTTAAAACCGAAACTTAATATAGTTTGAATTATGCTATAGTAGTTTGAATTTTGAAATTTTTTAATGAATTTTATAATTATTTTAAATCATTCACCATATCGTTGCCAGCGTGCTGCTCGGAGGCCATTGGTTGGCCACCAATTGACAACCCTTATAAGGGTAATTGGGAAACTTTTTTCAAAGGGACATAACTTTCAACCAGGATGCTAGATTTTCAACTTCTTATACTCGTTGGAAAGGTGGTTTCAATAACTATGAAATGGCATAGGTTTAATTCCTTGATTTTTCTATTTTCATTAGTTTTTGGAGCCTAAAAGTTAGATATTCTTGGTTTCATAGTTTTGAGCATAACTTTTGCATACAAAATCAGATTTTTAATTTTGAATAGGAATTGGAAAGCATGGAAAATTTAATACACATTAGATTAGTCATATTATAAGTTTGTGGTGTAGGATGAGTTTTGTACTTGTTTGATCAATTGTAGGAGCCTGAGATTCAGGGTGTGATTGTGTGAGAATCTAGATGAGTCAAGAGGAAAAGCCTTGAGGGAGTACATGTTTTTATATGATATTTATGATGATACAAATGATTATCAATTTGGTGCTTCCTAATATAGGTTTACATGTGTTTTTTAGATTTTGAATTTGATGGTGACAGGTACATAGGATGTCTTCATTTTTGAGGACATGGGTTGACACGAATGGAGACTTAGAGTCTCATATCTAGGTGATAGTTGAGTATAAGTACAACAATGACTATGATTATGGTGGACAATGGATATGCAAGTACATTTGAGCACTAACATGACATGATCATGATGTGGTTATTTGGTGGTGATTTAATTTAGTGTTAGGAGTTTTTTCTTATCTCCTGATGCTTGATTAGTTCCTTAACTATGATTACTCATTTAAGGATATGTCTAGAAAATTAGATACATGGTTGATTTGGTGTTTGAGTCTTGTTATCTACATGATTATCTTCTTTGATATCTCAGTTTGTAGGTTACTAATGTGATGATGAGTTTTCATGCTTCATTATTTGGTATCTATGAGTTATACAGGTTGTAGATTAGCTACCCATTTTCATGCAATGAGATGAATCAGTTGTGGATTGTCTATATCCATGAGATTGTTTTAGTGTTGATGTGCATACTTTGTTAGTTGGCCTTGTTTGTGGTCATTTATGCACTAATATGTTTATTTTGGATGAGAGGATCGATGGATAGAGTACTTGTTTAGTCAGTTGATGTGACTTGTAACATGTGGTTTTATCATGATGTCATGATAGATTGGTTGCATTTCATTGGATACAGTTTTTAGTGGGAGCTTTTTGATAGTGATGATTTGATAGTGTAGGATTGGTTCCTAATTGTTTGAAGGTGGTTGTATCTTCTTGGCTTGGAGATCTTGGTTCTACTTGGTATGATTGGAATTTCAGTTGCATGTGTGGAATTGGAGGATCTTCATGGAGGAGATGGTTGTCATGATGCCATGTGTAGCTCAGTATCATAGTTTAGTGGGAGTTGTTGGAAGTGACATGATTCATCATTGGTGATGGTTATCTTCATGTGATTGAAGATGTCAATTCTTGGTTTAGAGTGTGATTGGTATTATTTCATGGTATAGTCTTGATTCTAGATTAGAGTTTGACATGTTACATGTTCTCTTGAGACTAGGATGTATGCATTGTTCCATGTGATCTCATAGGAGGAGATGGTTAAATCATGATGTCAAGATAGTTTCCTGATTCTATAGTTGGATCTTTGACATTGATCTTGTTGGTTCTCTTGGTATTGAGTATATCGGTCATTTTCTTGGGAGCTTCATGATAGTGTGGTGTTTTATTTGGATCTTAGCATGGATTTATTGGTTGGATGTGCTCATGGATACTCGGAGATGTGGGTGAGGCTAGAGTTCTCTTTTGATTAGACACATTTGCTTGAGATGGTTACTCTTCAGAGGTTTCAACATGAAGACCGGGGAGCCTTCACCTGGATATGGACGTGAGTTGATGATGGAACTATAGAGGAGATTGTTCTTGGAGTGAGTCATGATGACTTGGTTATCCTGGAGAAGCATTCTTATCCCCCACTCTTGGTCTATCCGATGGTTTTATCATCTAATAGGTATTTCCCATCCTATTTTTGATGTGATTATGTTTCTTGCTTTGATTTCTCATGAGAATGAGTTGAGTCATGGTTATTAATTTTGGAGACTCATTTGAGGCTTGTTTAGCATTTGTTTATATTACTTTATCTTTCATAAATATGGATCTTGAGCTATGGATAGTTAGTGTGATATCAAAATATTTAACCTATTCTAAGCAATTAAAATGCAATGGAAAACATAATGAAACACCTCAAGATTAGCGTAAGGAATTTGTAAAATGCAAATAGGAAAGTGTTAAATGAAGAAAAATGATTATACCTCCCTTTTGCAGCTGAAACTCCTTGGTTGGCCCTTGATTTGGATTGATTTGTATGCTCCTTGATGGCTCTTGATATGGATAAATGCAAAGCTTAACTATATGCTTGGATGCAAATGAAAATGGGTGAAATTGAAGACTAGATGAGTGCATAAAATGGGAGCATTTAGTTGCAAAATGGCTAAGTGTTTATCTAAATGCCTTAGAGGATGGGGTATTTATAGAAGATTTTGAATTCTCTAGAGAATTCAATGGTTGGGATTTATCCAACAAAGTCAAGATGAAGGGTTAAGGTGAGTTGAGGACTCACAAGCCCTCACATTTTGACATGTGGAATGTGAAGAGGATAAAGCTAGGATGATGTGTAGGTGATGTGGAAGGGAGGTACATGATGTGGAGGAAGGAAAAATACCTTCCAAGTACTTTGATGTGACCTTTCAATGATCACATGGGGAGAGGGAAAGCTTTGAAAAAATAAAAGTGAATTAAAAATTCACAATGATTGGAAGAATCTAGTGGATAAGACAAGGTTCCCAAAAGGTGGGAATTTGTCACATATGACTTGATGTGACAAGTCAAAGGTTCTAGAAGATGCATGGGAAAAGGGATTAGGGAATAAAAGTGAATTAAAAATTCACATGGGGAAGAGAGGAGCCTTGGATGAATAAAAAGGAATTAAAAATTCCTTGGGGGATAGAGAAGTTGACCTGTACTACTCAGGTTTAACCAATTAGTAAATTAGGAGGATAATTAGGGTTAATGAGATTGAGCCAACCTGCAGTGGATGTGACACATCCTAATCAAGGATTAGGCATGTGCACATCCTTAATGAAGAGATTAGGAGATGGATTAGGATTAGATGAAAATGACATGTGAGGAATTAAATAAATATAATATTTATTTAATTCATTTGATGAAAAGGTGATTAAGGAGTGTAAGGTATTTAATATTTAATTATTAATTAAATATCTTAGGGATTTGACAGAATTAAGAATATTAATTAAATAATAGTAATATTACTTAATTAACTTGGATAAGAGGTTGTTTAGATGAAAAGTGATAAATTTGGATAAATTAATTGTCCAAATTTGGATGTCTACATTTTTCCCCTCTTTGAGATGGTGTTACAAAGTAGCATCATTTCAAAGAATATTAAAATATAGAACCTAGAAGGAGATGGTTAGATTGAGAAGGATGCCCCAGTCATCAAACCGATGACTAGGAAGAAAGATGGTGGGGGTGAAGATGAAGAGTAGGGATTGAGGCTACCCCCTCGAGAGGACATGTGGGTTCAAGAGAACATGGATGTGCTCTCGAAATGGATGAGATGATGAAATGGGAGATGAGGAAGAGGATGCAAAGGGATGGATATGAAAGGATGAAAAGGTGGTAGGAGGTTGGGAAGTACAAATGGATGCAGAGACGAAGATGATGTTGCCCCAGTCAAGGTACAAGCCAAAAGGGGTTGAGGATGGATGGAGTGTTGTTAATGAGGGAATGAAAGATCTTGAAACAACACGAGGATATGGAAGGATACATCCCAATGAGTGGTATTGATGAGGGAAGGATACATCCCAAAATGCCACTAAAGGATAGGGAAGAGTACCTCCCGATGATAATGATGAAAGCGTTGTTGACGAGGAAAGGATACATCCCAAAACAACACCGAAGGGATACAAAAGAATACATCTGGATAATGATGATGATGAGGATGATTGGATCAAGGCTTGTAACAAAATTGGGGACAAAACCAAGGAGGAGATTAGATGATTCAGGCTAAATGGAATGGATGGGGATTGGATAGAGATGTGAGATAAGGATGAAGGATGAATGGATGGGGGATACATGCAAAATGATAGAATGGAAAATGAAATGAAATCCTAATGCAATTTTCCATCTTCGGAGCACTGATTTTTGATATAGCATAAGACACCAAGTGCTAGGGCATGTGGAACCAAGGCGTAATAGTGTCTAATGCATGAAATAAACACAACATACAAGAAGGCTATCCCAACACCCCAAAGTCACAAAGACCTTGGTCAGGCCAGGTATTGAGATAACCACAAGCACAAAAGGATGCCCCAATATAACACAAGACCTCAGGGATCTTGGTGGGTACTATGTGGGACAACCAAGAAGACACAATCAAACAAAAGATCAAGATATGCCCCTATGTGGACCAATCAAAACATGCCATAATATGATGGATCATGGCGGCCTTGACAAGTGATGATAGGGAGCTCAAATGATAAACAAAAGCCAAAAGCATCAAAAGATCACAATCAATTTCCAATGTCCTTTGCCATAGGATCAAAAGGGAGGGATGGGGTTGATGAGGTCTGTTAGGAAGGATGCATCTTGTTGAGACCAAAGATGAGGGATACTAAACTAAATGATCGATATGACGCAGGATATTCGAGACCGATTGGATCTGCTGATACGAGTGGTTCTTGTTTGTTAAGAACTAGCTAGATAAGGGCATAGCTTGATGACACAACACAAGACATGAGACTGACACACCCTAAAGACCTAGGGGCTCAGGGGTCGATCAAAGATTAGCCTTGCCTACGTGAAAGCGCAGAGCCCTTGTAGTTCGGTGAAAGGCGGATGACTGTCCATGGATAAAAGTAGAAAGAGGATGATGAAGACTAATGGTGGATGACAAGGAATGGAGAGACAAAAGCAAAGATTGATGATAGATGATAAAGGAGTGGATGGATAGAGCAGAAAGACTGACGCTAGATGATAGAGGAGCCCCGGGGGCGGATCAAGTGATCGACCTTGCCTACGTGAAAGCACAAGGGCAACGTAGTTCGACAAGAGGCCAACGATGGACCATGATAGAGAATTTGATGGATGACAGGATGGAAAAAGAAAGACCGATGATAGATGATAAAGGATCCCCGGGGGCAGATCAAGTGACCGACCTTGCCTACGTGAAAGCGCAGGGGCAACGTAGTTCGACTAGAGACCAAAGATAAATGATGGATAAAGGATGATGATAGGATGAGTGGAGGATGAGGATAGGATGAGTGGATAAAAATATGGGACCAATATGATGAGATAGGATAGACCGATTGGATTGGATAGGATGATGACGATCACATAAAGCTCAGGGATGGGATAGTTATCCAAATCATTAAAATGAATTGGGAGGATGGTATGATGGGGAGATGAATATTGAGAAAGGATAAGAGATTGAAAAGATGTGAAAAAGAAGCAGAAGTGATGGCAATGAAATAAATGGCATTGGGTTGCATTGAGGGAGGCCTATAGCCAGATACCAATGACAAGGGATTGTGAGATGGGATGAGAATAAAGATGAAAGAATGGATAGAGATATAGGGATGAAGGATGGGAGGGAATTTTTGGATGGATAGGAATATAAGGATTGGGAGATGAAAGGAATGCTAATATAGATGGATACGAAGATAAGGATGGGGAGATGGAAGGGATGCTGTGATAGATGGATAGGGATATAAGGATTGGGAGATGAAAGGGATGCTAGGATAGATGGATATGAAGATA
>VDFB02093559.1:73986-118186 GCA_007258455.2 Sequoia sempervirens
GAGATAGTGAGAGAGAGGTTTAGAGGGTAAGGGATAAATAATGAGTAAGTGTGTGGGAGAGAGATGATACAATTTGACGATTGTTGTAATTTGACGTCTTGATTACTAAAATTTGATATGTTGATTATTGACATTTGATGGTCTAAAAAATTATAATATCTTCCAAAAATGAGAATTTTCATTATAACTCCTAGAGATCCAAAACCACTCTCAAACATCTTGAAACTATATATACATGAAATATAACTTAAAGTATAAGAAACTAAATGTCAACTTATACCTAGTTTCACTAAAGGATATTCTTGTATATAGTTTTGAACTAAAAGATAAGGAGAAGAAAGATAATTTTTTTTCTTAATATAGAACAAAGCACGAGCATGTTATTGCACACTTGCGTTTTGTGAAAGCATTCACATAATGTGAGTGCATTATAACACACTCACATTTTGAGAATGCATTCAAATAACATGATCGTGTTATAACGTGCTCACATTTTTTTGCTTTGGGAATTTTCAAGCCTTTGGCTTGTATTTTCCTTGGATTTCCAAGCCAAAGGCTTGGATAGACTTTCCAACACCCAAAGATGTGGTTTTTAGATTCTAAAAAAAATCACATAATCTTGAGCATGCTCCCCATTAGGTTTGTACATGTTTCAAGGTCAAGTAAAAAAACACCTTGGTAATGTTAATCTCTCTCTTAGCTATTTAAGCATATAATTTTTTTTTTCACATTTTGAGTATGTTAGGGCTTTCATCTTTAATTTATTTTATTGATGTATGTGGTTTTATGAAAAAATAATGTTTGGTACTTTTTACTTTATTTGTTATCTGTTCATTGAAATTTCAAAAAAATCACATAATCTTAAGCGTGCTCCCCATTAGGTTTGTACATGTTTCAAGGTCAAGTAAAAAAATAGCCTGGTAATGTTAATCTCTCTCTTAGCTATCTAAGCATATAATTTTTTTTTCACATTTTGAGTATGTTAAGGCTTTCATCTTTAATTTATTTTATTGATGTATGTTTTTTTTATGAAAAACCAATGTTTAGTATTTTTTACTTTATTTTTTGACTGTTCATTGAAATTTCAAATAAATTACATTTTTAAAAACTAGATTCTATTTTAGTGTCATTAAAAAAAGTTATTTTTGATTAGTTTTCAAAATTTTTAGGGGGGAACACGCTCAAATTTATGTTTTTCAAGATGTGTCCACTTTGAAAATTAGTAAAATGTCATATATTCATTAAAAATTTAGCATTTAAAAATCGAGGATAAACTACATGGCGCTAGCTAATTTCTCACTAAAGCGATTTTCAAAATACTAAAAAAAGTTAACATTTTAGGGGGGCCACACTAGATGCCATGTTATGTTTTTTTTGAAAAAACAAGACCAATTTGTGTGCCCCCCTTTTTGAACCCCTTAATCTCTACCTTTTTTTTTAAAATAGTATTTTCAAAATTATATTCAAAGCACTACGACTCTTGTTTTTGTTGCATCTTAAAATTTTGAGTGTAACTATCTTCAAATTTTTCTCATCCAAGGTCAATGTTTCCTGATTTAAAAAAAAAGGTGGCCACTTAAGACCCCTTTTTGGCCCCCCATCTTTGTGCACTTACCCTAAATTGTTAATCTATAAAAGAGTGATGCAATTACAATGAAATGACAAGATGAAACACATAAATTAGTCAAAAAACAATAGGGTGCAAAGATAGAGGAACTTGGCATATGAATTTGGGCTCAAACTAGTTGGATAGGGTGCTAGTGCCCTAGACCAAGAAGTGAAAATCTCAATAATAAAAAACTAGATCTTAGATGGTCATTGTCTTTAGGTTCTTCCTTTCTAGACTTAGCTTCAAACCTTTTCTATTGACAATTAATTTCACTTGCCTTAATTTTTTGACATAGGAGGCTTGAATGCTTGATCTTGCAATTAGGTCTTCCATCATTTCCCAAATCCACTTCAAATCTATCACCTACACACAAGAGATGAGAGAAATGGTTTTGCTATATAGGGGATTGCCTAAGTCATTGAGCCATGTTTTAGTGTTTCTACTTCCATAACATCTATGATTATGATGTAAAGAGTGCTTACCCTTGATCGAGGGCAAAGGAAAATGGATGAAAACAAGTGAAAAATTGACAAGTAATGAAACTTACCACTCAAATATGCTTTCCTTGACGGTATGAAGTCATTGTAGTCATCTCATACAAGGAGAATTAGTTGCTTAATTGAAATTATTACAAGTGTTAGTACTCACAAAAAAAATAAACATAAACCATGAATGAACTCATATATAAACTTGACGCATTACAAACATGAATCTTGACTAATGATAAATACTGTAAATTCTACTAATTTTGCTCTTGACTACTTTTTAGGATGTTGAATTGATATTCCAAATTGCAAAGATTTCAAATGGTGAAAAATAATTATATTTATGCATTGATTCATTTTTTTGTAAAATTAATTATCAAAAGTCGACAAATGAATTTAAATTTGTAAACTTTAAGACGTAGACAATAACATATTTAAACAGGGGCCAAAATAGGCTGGAAAGGGGCAGTGGCACCCTAGTCTAGACCTATTTTGAGTTTTTTAATGTCATTAAATAAATATTAAATAATAATTCCTAATTTAATTTTGATTTTATGAAGATGACCATAAAACGAGTAATTTACAATCATAACTAGGTCTAATCACATAGGGGTAGCTAAACCTAGCATGAAATTGTTAGGGGTGACAATTTATGATGCTACAGTGTGGCATAGATCCTCCACATATATAATGTTCACATGGTGCTAAAATGATTTATGGCAAGTTGAAATCATGTCGACTTATGTGTAGTTCGATGTTATATAGGTGAGAAATGTTGCACAAAGATGTGTTAGAGTCTTGTTTGGAATATTATTGTGTGGAGTTGTGATCCAACGAATAATTGTCCATTAAGTTGTGTAAATACTAGTTGTCATGTGATTTGAGTGGAGAAAAGCATGCAAGTGATGCTATTGAATAGAGTAATTGTTGCACAAATGAATGAGATTAAGGTTGTATTGATGCAATAAAATAAGGGGTGCCATTCACCTTATTATCCTAGTTCTTGATTAATTATACTTAACTATGTAGATAATAAATAAAGTATGATTTTTATACATATTGGAGTGGGTAAAGTGTGATGCCCATATGTGGGTGAGGATTTTATAAAATTATTTAAATGAGATTTTTGGGATATGATGTAAGAGGAAAATTGAATAGGGAGGTTACATTAAAATTTCAAAATTTAAGATTTACAAAACATCATCCCTATTTGGTAGATATGACACAAGCACTAAATACCCTCATGGAGTGCCCAAGATTGGAATCTTGGTCAAGTTGATCATTATGTCAATAAATGTGACATCTATGATGCATAAGAAGGGTGTCATATGTGTAATAGATGAAGGAGAAGTTATAAACTATTCTAAGATGCCTGATTATGATTATAGGGGTGCTAGATTTTTGTCATGGCTTCTATTTCTGACTTGTAGTTTTGACTACCACTTGATGGCTTCTTGTTGTTGAATTTTCTATATATTAGAAGCATTGGAATAGTTTATTTTATAAGTTCTCTTACTTTACTAGACTTATTAGAGGGATAAAATGATTATTTTTTCATATTACACGCTGTTTGGAATAATACAAGCTTGGATATCTTTCAGGTGGATTTTTTTCTTACAATAATTTCTTGAGAACTATATCTAGTGCATATACGGTTTATATTTCACGAGTTTTATTATTTCTAATTTATTTTTAATTATTTCATTGATATAATTTTATTAAATTAATTAAATCATAACTAGATTAAATCTCTATATAGTTAATATTTCTATTGTGTTTTTTACCTTGTTATTTCAACATTTGCTACACAAGATTTAACTTGATTGTGAAAGATGATGTCTTTCCCATAGTTCTTTGTGTTTCATTGTGGTTGCATTATGTGTATTATTTTAGTGACTTTATAAGCCATTGAAAACACATTATAATCAAAGATTAATAAAGCTTGGAAATAAAAATAGGGGATTCCCTCAACCCCAAGTACACTAGTAGAGCCTTCTCCAATTGGAGTGGTAATCACTAGGGGATTTGTAGTACATAATCAAACACACTTAGCAACAAAACATTCTATCTTTACATCAAACATAATTAACACAAGGGTATACAAAGGTAGACCATCCTAGATGTCTACCACACCATCATCCCAAGTTGGATACCCTATATCTCAAACTTGAGTCACAAACACAACATTTTCAAGTTTTCCACAATATGTGTTATAGTGTACTACCTTAGTTTTATTCAACCTCTATTGGCAATACTTAATAAAATGACTAAACAACCTTTACAAAATTTATATACATGATACTCTTATAGTTCCATTGCACTAAATTTACACATTGTTACTGTTAATGTAAAGGAAAACATAAAAAAGGAATCTATTGATACCCAAGTCTAAGTTTTGTTTCTTTTCATAGAACAATTGTGTTTTCAATTTTCTACTTGAATCTATAAGTATATCATAACCCTTATATTGTTTGCATTAGAAATTCTAATCACTATTTTTAAAAGCTTCTAACCTTTTTATATTGACCAACTCTTTAGCTTCAAGATACTAAAATCAACAAGTACAAAAATTAAAGCGTTTAAACCATAATTGAAATTTATACTTTTAATTAATCAATAAACATTGATTACTGGACATACATCTTCAAGTTTTTAAGTAAGCAATCTAGCATATGAAGTAACAACTTAATGATGAAAATAAACAACTTAACTAAATAAATTTTCAATAAGAAAATTTATTGTAATAATAACTCAACATGCAATTAAAATCACTTAGAGAGGTACAATTAAATATTTATCACCTTTCTTAACTTTGACATTAAAAGTTATTTGACTATATGGAAAACATGTCTTGATCTCTATATTTACCCTTGCTAACATCAAATTTTTTTTTCCTAATTGAGAAAACATCTTTACACTTTTAAATAGTCATCTACTATAGAATATTACTATCCCATTTTGAACCCCTTCACTTAACTAATAATTTTTACTTTAGATTTTAATTAATGGGTTAGTGCAAGATCATGGGGATCCAAACTAGGCCTTTAATTGACAATCAAAATTTAGAAAAATAGAGTTAGGTAACTTGACACAAAAATTTGAATAAGATATTAAAATAATTTAAAAAATATGTAAGAACACAATATGTAGAAAATTGAATATGGTTTCTAAGATAGTAGTCATGTTTTGGAAAAAAGTAAATAGATATTTGGTGAAAATTTGAAATTTCAATCTACTAGTACTAAATTTTCAGGAAAGAATAAAAAGTAGGTGTATGTTTGACCAACCTAAGTACAAGATTTTTTTTTTGAAACTTTCAATATAAGTAGAGGAAACATGCTCAGATATATTTTTTGACATTATTTTTTATAATATTTTTGCAAGTAAATAATTAGTTATGAATTTTTTATTAGAACTTTTTAAAAATATTAAAACTTGTTTGTATGACCACCATAACTTGGTCAAAAATTTATGAAATTCATTTTTTTTATCCTATAGTATGGGAAGCATAAAATGTGCCACATCTTTTGGATTCAAAAAATGTGAAATCATTTAAGAATTATAGATATTTTTCAATCAGTCTATCAATCAGGACTTTAGTCATAATGCATGTAGAAAATCAATAATAATTATCTATTTAATTCTAAGTAAGGCATATCTTATATTGGCGGAAAGATGAAAAATTTCTCAATAAACCCTTTTCGTTTCATCAACTTTAAAGAAAAAAAAGTTTTTAGCCACCTTTTTTTGTCATATTGCCACTTTTTAGACCACCATGATCTTACACTCACCCTAATATGACCCAAAAATTACCACTTAACTACTAAACAAACTATATCCAATACCCATATCTCAGAATATCCAATATTTGTAGCCCAAGTAGAAACTTATCTAAAGTTTTTGGCACACAAGATCCATCCTCATCCCATGGGATACAAAAGTCAAGGAAAAGGGTCTTGCAATATGGACCAAAAAATATGGTCCTACATTGGGGGAGTAGATCCAACTCAATGTTCCAAGGGAATTCATAATCTTTTGACACCAGTCATCTATCTAGTGATTATTGGAGGAATAGGGATAATAAGGTGAAAATAATTATTTATTTATGTCTTGTAGATTCAATTCTCTTATTTTTCTTAGGAAAGGATACTATATTTATTTAATATTGAAGAGAACCAACCAGATCTATAAAATGAAGGGTTTGAGAAAAAATACTTATTTAAAAAATATATTCCTTAGAAATAAAGGAAGGAGACTTTGTAATTGAGAATATAAATGTATTTAATATCAATTTGAGTCAGATAAGTTGTATTGACTTGAAGCTAGAAGAAGGATAAGTGTATTTTGTTACTTTTCTCTTTACTTAAGTCTCAAGAGAATATAACTATTGCATTGAGTGGTTCAACTAAAAATCCTAAAATTGATACCCCTTTTTTCACTTTTCTTAGTGAGGAAATGAGGTGGAAATTCATAAATGATTATTCCAAAGATGCACTATATGTATGGGTTAGACCAAGGAAAAAAGTGGTTAGAAAAAGAGGGATAAGGTAAGGTCTAAGTCGAAAGGCTGATCTAAAACCCATAGTGAGAGTGAAGTTTAATGTTGGAATTGTATGTGTGATGTGGAAAAATAGACCCTAGACCTAGTTTATAGATTACTAAGATCAATATTTCTTTGCATAAACATTAGAAGCCAAGCCAACAAGGTTATAAGATTGGCTTACAACCTAAAAGGAGATCCAATCTTCCTTGGACCTGGTTCTTTTGTTGTCTTGAAAATTTATTGAAGTTAATGTAGATTTAATTGATTTAAATAACTATCGAACCTAATATGAAAATAAAATTTATTTGCATAGATGATATAGGAAAGGCATAGACTAAAGACAAAATTGAGAAGGGTAGATTTTTTTGCATGTTTTCTACAAATTTGAAGCTAAATTGGGAGGTCAAGGGTGTTGGTGCCCTTGGCTGAGAAGTGTAGACCTTGATCTACAACTTTTTGGCTTGAAACCTACAAATCTGAATTCTACTCTTTTGCTCTACAAATTGTTGTCTTTGGATCTAAACCTACAAAATCATAGTGAAATGGAGAAAAATAGGGTTGAAGGTTTTCTAAAATAGAAAGGTATGTTAAGAGGGTGATAATAGACCCTATCTTCCTACTTTCATTAGGAAATGAGATCCCCACAATGAATTGACTAACAACCCTTAGGTGAATCAACTCAATGTGAAAATCTACCGATTTCCTTATGCTTGAGGATGGGTTACAAGGCTAAGTGACACTTTTGGGAGAAAAACTAAAAATAGAAAATCAACCTAATTATGCCAATTCAAACTTGCAACAACAATATAAAGCATATGATAGACATAAACAACAAACCTTTTGTAGATCTAAGAAGGGAATAATGATGTTTACTAGTCACCAAAAGGCACTTTCTTAAGGTTGTCTAAGACTCATTCGCCCATGGGTGAACGAGTCTTTGTTAGGGTTTTCAACAAACTTTCAGGAGCCTTTGATACTTATCTGTAGCTTCCAATTTATCGAAGATTCAGTGTCAGAAAGTCATAAATCAAATGTGTAGGTGAGATTCTATGATTTGACAACAACTTTGAGAACTTTTCCAATCTTGCTCTTCAAGAGGTCTTTAATCCTTCTTCAACCTAAAATCTACAACACAAACAAAAGAGGGGAAAAATTGTTTGTTTTTGGTGAATGGGGGTTTGCCTTGGTCAAACCTTGTTTGGTTAATTAAACTTGAATTGAAGTTGTAAGTGTGAAAAAGTAAAAAGTAAAAGAACAACTAAAACACTTTTTAATAAGACATTGGATCAAGATTAACAAGAATTAAACTAATTTAAAACACTAAAAATCCTGAAGACGTTTCATTGTCTCCTATCTCCAAAGATTTATCAAATTATAGAAGCTCTCAGATTTGTAAGCACCATAACTGTTTAAAATTCCTATCTAGAGAATGGAATGGATGCTAAATGCAATGATGTGATGATTACTAATGATTTCTAAATGATACAATGCTACTATAAACTATCCTGATGAAAACTGATAAAAGGAAGCTACATTAAAAACTAATGATGTCGCTGTGATATGAAATCTACTGATGCCATGATGCTATGATGATACTAAAATGATAATGCTAATGCTTATGATTGCTTGGTTGCTTGGTTGTATTCCTACAGAGTAATTTTGCATAAATTGGGATTTCTCAGATCATTTTCATGCTTCAAAAGGCTGTATATATAGATTTATAGCAATAGTTTTGCATAGGGGTAACATAACAAAGGCTGAGATTAAATTTGGAGATTTGAATGGTAAGAGATGAGAAGGTGGATCTGATCATGGAGGATTGTTCCTCCCCATGAAAACACCAGGCAAGATGAGAGGAAAGTTTTGAGGAAGAAGATTGAGAGGATTTCCTACAAGTTTGTCCCCGAGGCTTTTCCCGTGAATGCCAGTTGCATTAATTAGATTTAAAAAATCTAATTTTATTGGTGTGAATAGAGGGATTTGATTTATGATTTGATTTAAATATTTTTGGTTTATTTAAATTAGCAAAAAGAGAGATAAATAATTTAACAAAACAAACTATAGAAGTTGTTTATTAAATTAAAATAGAAGGAATAGGATAATTAAAATAAAGATTTTAGGATATCTTTATTTAATTAAGAAGAAGATATGATAAGATAATTAAATAGTACCAACTATTGAAGCTATGTATTTAATTTTAAGATAAAAATGATGGATAAAGTATAGAAGAAATAATAATAATAATAATTTAATTTTGTTTATTTAATTAAGAGGAAATAATGTGATAAAATAAAAGAATTAATAGTGAACTTAATATAAGTAAATATTTCTATTTATTTACTAAGTAGATGAATTTAGGATTAATTAATCAAATAAATGATATTTACTTAATTAGATTCTCAAGACCATTTTTAGGTTTCTACATTTTCCCCCTCTTGGAAGTGATGTTTTTACGCATTTCTTCAAAGAAAATTTTGTGTTGCTGCTGCTAGTATTGATGATTTTTTTTCAGATTGCCCCAGACATGTTTTCAGGTGATTTGATGGATATATGCCCCCTCGGGAGATAAATTAATGAATTTTTTATTTTTTTGGAATTTTTCAAATTTTTATGATTTTCTGATGATTTGACGTAGATTCGATGAAGATTTGATGATAAAATAATTTATCTCCCAATAATTGATGAAGAAAGTGGTCGCACAGATGAATTTCAATTTATCTCCCCTTTGAAAAATTAAATTAATCTAAAAAAAAACCCTTTAAAATAACCTATAAAAGGTTTAAAAAAGTCATTTTCAAAATCATTTGCACATTGTGACTTTTGAAAATTTTGTGAGAGAGCTTCTTGTGCTACTTGGAGCAAGATGTCGATTCCATATCACACCCACCATTTCGAGCATGTTCGATGACATCAGCAACCGACCGCATTCGGACCTCCAGTATGTCTATTTTTTTCCTTGGTTTTTGTGCATTTCCTCATTTTTGTGTATTTTTCAGAATTTTGAATTTAAACTCCTTTTAGTGCTTTTAGAATATGTTGTAGCACTTTGTAGTTTTGTTGTAGTGCTTCTAAGTTCTGTTGTAGCACTTCTAAAATCTTAGCACTTAGGAGGTTTGTTTTAGCGCGTTAGTAGGTTAGGTTAGCGCTTTAGAAATTTTAGCGCTTAGGATAGTCGTTGTAGCACTTTTGTAAGATACATTAGCACTTTCAGAACTTTAGCGCTTTGGTTAGATTTTGTAGCATTTCAACCTCCTGTTTTAGCATGTTTAGAGTTTTAGCACTTTTATCAAAATGTTAGCGCTTTGACCAAATATAATGGTACTTTTCATAAAATGGCACTTTGTATGTCTGTAATAGCGCTTTTATCTGATGAAATGGCGCATGTTATTATTTTAGCGCTTTTAATACCTGTTTGAGTGCATTTTAATCAAAGTGTTGTGATTTTTGTCAATTTGTTCTTGATGTTCTCGATTTATGATCATATCAGTTGTTGGTTTGATATGAATCTTTTGTCTAATCAAATACATGAATTTTTGACCTCATGATAGGTGAGGTATGATGTTTGTTTTGATGATAAATATCCTCATGATAGGTGAGGAATAATTATAATTGACATACCTCATGATAAGCGAGGTTGATTTGATGCATTGATGATTGACCTCATGATAGGTGAGGTTCAATGATGTGTGCTCATGAGATTTGATCAAAATTATCACCAAAAGCTAACTTGATTTGATATGGTATTTTGATGTTATTTGATGATTGACATGAATTTATTGAATTTGATCTTGTTATGATAATAGGAGTGATTGGGGAACCTCCAGGTTTGAGAGCGTTTCCCTTGGACATTTGATCTTATACCATTGTTGGCACAGCCTGAGACGGCTATTATCACATGTTGTGGATTGTCTCCTCTCCTATATATGCCCCAGATTAGGATTAATCAAGGTTTGTTGATAGCGCTAGCCAAGAGGTAGCATAGCGAGCACACCACCTTTCACCTTCCTCCTGGTGAGATGAGAGTCACTCCAGAGGATGTTTGGCAGATTCTGCAGCTTTCGATTGTTGGAGATGTCATTTATGACTCGACAGAGCAGGGTGGGATTGATGCCCTTTGTAGAGTGTTTCAGGATGAACGTATTGCCAGAGAGTGGATTCCATGACGTGAGATGGTTGATGCATATGCCACTTTTCCTACAATACTTGCTAGTTTCATTGGAGGATTCCTTAGTCTTGATCGTAGGTCTAAGGGATTCTTGGTTGGTTGTGGCAGAGTTTTGGAGAGTATGGTTGTTCATGGCACCAGATTTGCTTGGGAAATGTGTATGCTTTCCCATTTATATCATGATTTACATTCAACTATGTCTCTCAGTGGTCAGAGTTTATCGGTCGATGTTACTTTGCTTCAAGTATGGGCATGGGAGCACATAGCTATCACACGTCTAGTTCCAGTTAGATAGAGGCCACCCATGAGACCTTATGTGTTAAGATATGTCGGCCAACTTACTTAGTCTAGAATAGGTAAGTTAGAGTATTGGAGGAGAGTTATTGATGACATAGAGTCTGTGACATGGCATCCCTACCTAGATTGTGATCATTGGGATGATGATGATATTCAACTACCATTTCTTTGTTAGTCGATGATCTTGATTGGCTGTGCTCATCGAGTATTAGAGAGATTCTTGATCAGATGGGTTTACAGATAGTATGGGATGGTACAGGGTATGCCCCTGGGTGTTTCTCATTACGCTTGTTGTCAGTCAGATACCACAAATTGGGGGCCTTGTTTGTCATATATTGCAACAATTCAGGAGTCTCAAACTTTACAACCATTTGAGTGGGACATTCGGCTAGATATTGTCGAGCCTCCAATTACGACAAATTATGCTGAGTTTTTCATTTTGCATCCATTTCCATACCTTACCATTCTAGATGAGCCTGCCCCATTACCTGCAGGGGAGGATATTCTCATTGTGCATGGTCAGAGATGGAGGAGAGAGGATGTTGGAGGGGTTGAGGTAGAAGATGTTGGTGGGGTTGAGTTAGAGGATGTTGGTGTGGTTGGTGAGGCCGATGTCGAGCCTAAGGAGGATGTTGGGGTAGAGGAGGATGTTGGTGGCGAGGAGGATGTTGGTGATGAGAGTAGTAGAGATGAGAGAATTGATAGTGGAGAGGTTGTAGGTGGGTCAGGCCCTGCTTTAGATTTTCCTAGTGAGACTATGCCTCGCAAGAGGCAGGCTGTGGGAGGTGTTTCAGAGTTGCTACAGATAGCAAATCTTTAGGTTCAGTTAGAGACCATTCAGGAGCAGCTTCTTCAAGCTCAGATGCATGCACAAGCCGAGTTGCATGCAAAGACTCTATCATGAGTGTAGGCTCAGATAGTCACAACTCAGTCACAGATTGCAACATTGACAGTTGAGAGGGATGCGGCCAGACAGACAACTGAGGTAGCCCAGGCTCATATGACTTCATTGACAGCTAAGAGGGATGTGACCAGGTTTGCAGTAGAGGGTGCTCAGGCTTCTGCCGATAGATTACAGAGACTAGCAGATGGTACCTCCTTGGCAGATTACATGTGAGAGGTTGCTCGTATTGGCATGGAGATTGAGTTTTATAGAGCGAGATATTATGACACAGTTCCTTCTAAGCAAAGAGTTAGCTATGTGAGGTCTCGTTCTACCAGGTCACGATCCAAGACTATCAGTGCAAGTGTTACCTAGCCTCTACATAGAGATCCTAGGGATCTCGGTTCCTCCAGTGGTAGGGGTCTTGATCCTACTATGCCTACATTGTCTGGAGCCAATAATACCTGATTTGTTGTTCGTGTTACATTTGAGATGTGATGTTCACTTTGATTATTTTGATATACAACCATATTTGATGTTATATCTCTCTTCATTTCAGACATCATTGTATACTTGAAATTGTGATTTTGTTATATATGAGATGTAGTGGATTCTTCTATCTATTATGTGTTCTATATGATTCATTGATGGATGCATTTTCTTCAATGTTCTATATGCTATGTGATGGTTTTATTGTTATGATGGTATGCTTTGATATGATGTTCTATATATGATGCGCATAATGGTCATGTAGTGATGCATGTTATATGGATATATACGATGTATGTGGATTCATGATATATGGATATGATGTGTTTAAATGATATACTATATGTGATGCAAATTTATGATGTAATAAAATGGATGAAAATGTTGAATGATATATGATGTAATAAATATGATGGACTTTATGATCAAATGGATGGATTATATATGGATATGTGATAGAATAAATGGATGGATTTGACGAGTTATGATAATGACGTATGTTTTTGAAAATGGAATGATATAGATATATGTTTGTTGAGATTTTTGATATGATATAATGAGAATATAAAATGATTTGATTAAATGTATGAATGATGAAATGATGATGTAAATGATTTTAATGTATGTAAATGAATATGATGATGCAAATATATGATCATGGGGATGTTTTTGTTAATGCCAAGTATACTCATTCTATTATGATAAAAGATAATTGTTTAATGAATGATTTACCAATTTTATAACAAATACTCTGCAGATGTAACACTATTATGGATGCAATCTACTTTTACCATGCAAATATACATGTAAACATAGGAATTTTAATAGTACTTTTGTGCTTTGTATCATCATTGAGCTTTTTAAAATGTTGAAAGTGAGTACAAGCATCAAAGATATAATGTGAATCGATGATGACCTGAGTACTACTTTCATGATTTTTGATATTGCAAGTGAACACAAGCATCAAGGTATAATTAAACCAAGATGACCTGAGCATTTCTTGTGTAAACAAACAAGAATTAACCACTTTCCTATGTGAATTGGAATGTCATTCATGATACTTTGTAGAGCATTTCCCACCACGATTCACACAATAATTATGATTAATTCACAGACAACAGACAAAGAAAATACCATTTCTTCTTCTTGGCTTCTCTAGTTCAATACATCATTGAGTTGCTCCAAAGAAATGATAAAAATGATCAAAAGTACAACATATCTTACATTTGCTTATAGTATTCAATCATTTATTCAGATTAGATCATCCATCCTGATTTTATGATGTTTTTGTGTTTTCGAGATTTTGGATCAAACTAACCTAAAGACCTATCCTAGGGGCCTCGGGGGCTGATCAAAGATTAGCCTTGCCTACGTTATACATGTAGATACCACGTAGTTCAACTGACACAAACTCATATTTTTGACTTTTTGAGACTAACTTTTTGACTTGTTTTTGGATTTTCTGTTGTGATATTGATGTCCAATGTGTTTTTGATGGTGATTGATGTTTGATGTTGGGTTGTGTTTCAAACATTGTTTTTGTTTTGTTTGTCTTCCTGTTGTTTGTCCCTTTTGTTAAGCTCAAGATTTATGTTGCACCCAATGATCTTCAAATGTTGCCCCCAAGCTAGGGTGAGACATGAACATGTGATATGATACGATAATAGATGTGAAATGATGGTGGAAGTAACGACCATGAAATGTGTCCAAATATATGGGAGAGCTGATTTGAATCACAAATAGTGCCTATTTTGAGGTTTTCACTATATGTTTTTATTGCACCTTTTCATTCTTTTTGATTTTTTGATTTGTATTTTTGTATTTTTTTGTCTTTTTGATTTTTTTGTATTTTTCTATCACCAAGATGCCTGTTTGCCAAGTTTTCATCAAGGTAACCATTTTTAGAAACTAATTCATGCACTGAGTGATTCATGTATAGAAATTTCTGAGATGGATACTGTTGATAGGTTCATCAAACATATCCCCTTCTGATGTAGACAATTGATATGCTCCTGATCCATACACTGATATGATTACAAAGGAACCTAACCAGTTAGGCTCAAACTTCCCTTTCTTTTCTCTATCTTGTTGATTCCTAGGGTTTTCCTTTAGGACCAAGTCTCCAATTTGAAAGACTCTAGGTTTTACCCTATGATTGTAACTCCTTGACATTCGTTGTTGGTAGGCCTTTAAATGATTGATTGCTTGCTGATGGCGTTCATCCAGTAATTCCAATTCCTATAGCCTTGAAACTCTGTAATCCTCATCTGCTATGATACCCTTCAGTGATACACAGAGTGATGGTATTTCTACCTTAATTGGTAGAATGGCCTCTGATCCATACACCAAGGCATATGGTGTAGCTCCTGTTGGTGTTCTAATGCTGGTTCTGTAGGCCCATAGTGTAGGATTTAACTAAACATGCCAATCACGTCCAACATCATTTACCGTCTTCTTCAGTATTTCTAGGATTGTTTTATTTGAGGCTTCTGCTTGGCCATTTCCCTGTGGATAGTACAGTGTTGAAAAATGATGTTGAATATGGAATTGTTCACATAATTCCTAGACATCCTAATTTTTAAAAGGCCTACCATTATTTGTGATAATGGATTGAGGTACCCCGTACTGAAAAATGAGGTAGTTGATTATGAAAGATGCAATCTATTTTCCATTGACAGTTGTTAAAGGAACTGCTTCTATACATTTTGTGAAATACTCTGTTGCTATGATGATGAACTTGTGCCCATTAGATGAAGAAGGATTTATTTTCCCTACTAGGTCTAGTCCCCATTGACAAAAGGGTCATGTGGATGTGAAAGGTTGTAATTCTTGCATCAACGCATGAATTAGATTACCATGAATCTGAAATTTCTAACACTTTTTAACATATTGATATGCCTCCCTCTCCATGTTCGACCAGTAATACCCTAAACAGAGGACTTTCTTAGCTAGGGTTAGCCCACTTGAATGAGTCCCATAAATACCTTCATGGACCTCTCGTAAGGATGTTTCAGATTCGTGATGCTCCAGACACCAATGAAGAGTACCATCTAGACCTCGACGATAAAGGATGTCAGCGATTAATGTATGTCAAGCAAATTGACAGATAAAGCTACACTTTTGGTTTCTAGAGAGATCAAGAGGAAGAATGTTATCTTTGAGGTAAGTATAGATCTCTCCATATTGTGAGGGTTGAGTGTTGGTTATGTGGCATATGGTTTGTGAATCAGGGTTATCGTATGCAGGATTAGATACTTGTTCAACCATAAACTCATATCGACCTTTCTTTTCTGATAATTGCAAAAGGGAGGCAATTGTTGCCACGACATCTATAGCTTTGTTTTCTGCCCTTGGTATATGCTCGAACTTGATATCCATGAAGTAATTTTTTATGTCATCTATCATTTTCTTATAAGGCATGGGCTTCTCATCCTTTGTTTGATACTCATCATTTACTTGATAAATGACAAGCTGTGAGTCCCCATACACTTTTATTTATGTGATTTTCCATTCAATAGCTATTTTGATACTGATAACCAATGCTACGTACTTGGCTATATTTTTTGTACATGGAAACATTAACCTATAGGATCTTGGAATGGTGTGTCCTTGAGGTGGAAGGGAATTATTTTGGATGAAAAGTGAAAGGAGGGTATCATTATAAGATTCTTGAGAAATGGGATCTTGATCAAAGATTGGAAGAATTTGCAAAATTTTGATATCATTGGATGGAGTGGAAAGAAGATTTTGATCTTGATGTGCAGGGGAGTTTATGCTAGCATGCTTTGAATTTTGAGATTGAAATGAATCATTGGATGTTGAAGATATGATAGAAGAGGATGATTGGATGGAATTGTTAACTTGAGTGAAAGAATCTTGATGTTTATTTTGGCTTAAATGGTGGATGGAGATAAATGCATGACATGATAGGATTGCTCAATATCATTTGTGTTTGAGGACTTAGATTTGGGCTTATTGAACTTTTGCAAAAAATCAATAACATTGAACTTGGATGATGTAGTTTTTGGTGAAGAAGATCTCATGTTGATTGTTTGGTCAAGAGGATATGGGTAGATTTCTAGCAATAGATATCTTTCTGTGGTTTCTCTTTGTATGTCTTAGAATTGTTGTTGAAGGTTTTTTATCTGCTGAGTTAAAGCATTCAATTGATCCTCATCTATTTTAGCCATGGTGGTTTGAGTTTCAATTTCCTATTCTTTGGATTTTTAGTCTTTGTGACCTTGTTAAAATGGACATATGAACGTTATTTTTTTCAATAAACTTTTGATCTTAGTTTGGTATAGTGTCAAGGATATTAACTCAAGTCAATTGGAATGATAGATTCTATTAATTAGACTAAGTTGATAAGTTTGATTAGACAGTTTTGTTTCTTTGATTTAGGATGATTGATCCTAAAAATTAACTTACTAATCAAATGTGTTTGATTGAGACACTTTTGGATGGTAGATCTTGGTTTGATTTGAACAAATTTAATTGTAAAGTTCAGTTTATGTAGGCTTAAGACTATGTTTTGATTTAGGAAAGTTTATGTTATGATAAAAATCCAAATTTTGATGTTAACCATCTGACAGGGGTTTCCAATAGCTTTTTGTTTTCTTGTTTTCTTTGTGTTTTTTAGGACGATCTTATATGAATTAATGTTTTGAAAACACGGCAAGCAATTGTGAAACAATTGTTTTTAAGTCTAGAATCTAAACAAATAGTTTATGTTCAAAGAACCATGCATGGTCCTATTTTCACTGGTTTGATAACAAAAATACACTTCAAACAGACTCACTCTTAAGGTCAAAAGGTCATCATTATACTCAATAGCCCACAGCTTAAAATTGTGTTGAATCACACAACCGTGTCACCCCGTAGAGGGTGCCCATGTTTTTGTCTTTTCCAGGTGCATACTCAAAGTTGTATTTCTTGTCCCTTGAGCAAACAATCCTTGGCAATTATATGGTGAGTGTCTTGGGGGAAGATTCTTCCCTCCCCTTGCACTGTGAGTATTACAATGTCTGGTTACTAACTCAGCTGGATACTACACTATGGTTCTTAGATAGGGTTTCCATTTGGAGCAGCAAATGATAAAATCCCTTAGGAGACCTCCCAAACTTTAGAACAAAGGTTTTGGGGATGGTTATCTTGCACACTTTTGGCAAAGGTGGGTTTCCTTAGATTCACTTTAAATTTTATAGTGGGGTGAAAAACCTAGCTTTGGTTGTTCCCACTTAGGTCATTCCCATAGGGTGAGTACTTTTTCCCACTACGACAGGCCTTCTAAAGGATTTAATAAAGCGTGAATTGCATGAAATCAAATGATGAGTCTGGAATTTTGATCACCCAGTTAAGGGGAGAGCATAGGCCTATCACCATACAAGCATAGTAATCAATATTCAATTTTAGAGCCCAAACAACCATTTGCTATCTATGCGAACATGTTGCTTCACAGTGAAGATATTGCTTCACAAAAAGAGATGGTGTTCATTTTAACTGAGAAAGAAAATATGTGATGGCTACCCTAGGATTGATATATTTTAAATCAAGTGACTATCCTAGGATTGGTTCATTTTAATCCAAATCCAAAAACCAGTGAGTTTCTAATGTTCTTTTTAACCAACATTGACAAAGCTTGTGTAGATGGTTAATTTTAAGCCCAAAGTAATGCTAGTTGGTCCTAAAGCATTAATGAAAATAACATATGAATTGGGATTTCTTGGATCATTTTCATGCTTCAAAAGGTTGTATATATAGATTTTTGGCAACAGTTTTGCACAGGGGTAACCTAACAGAGGTTGAGATTAAATCTGGAGATTTGAATGGTAAGAAATGAGAAGGTGGAGCTGATCATGGAGGATTGTTCCTCCCCATGAAAACACTAGGCAAGATGAGAGGAAAGTTTTGAGGAAGAAGATTGAGAGGATTTCATGCAGGTTTGTCCCCAAGGCTTTTCCTGTGAATGCTAGTTGCATTAATTAGATTTGAAAAATCTAATTTTATTGGTGAGTGAATAAAGGGATTTGATTTATGCTTTTATTTAAATCTTTTTGGTTTATTTAAATTAGCAAAAAGAGAGATAAATAATTTAACAAAACAAACTATAGAAGTTATTTATTAAATTAAAATAGAAGGAATGGGATAAATAAAATAAAGATTTTAGGATATCTTTATTTAATTAAGAAGAAAATATGATAAGATAATTAAATAATACCAACTATTGAAGTTGTGTATTTAATTTTAAGATAGAATTGATGGATGAAGTATAGAAGAAATAATAATGATAATAATTTAATTTTGTTTATTTAATTAAGAGGAAATAATGTGATAAAATAGAAGAATTAATAGTGAACTTAATATAAATAAATATTTCTATTTATTTACTAAGTAGATGAATTTAGGATTAATTAATCAAATAAATGATATTTACTTAATTAGATTCTCCAAACCATTTTTAGGTGTCTACAAAAGTAATAAAAGCATGAAAGGAATGATGAATGAACAAGCTATGTTGCAACTCAACAAACCCTTGAATAAACCTTTGAATGGAGATTTGCAACTTGCATGAAATGGCTTCAATGGATGTGGACCTTGACGCTTGAATTGGTACTTTGAATGCTTGGCTTGAATCTTGAAACCTACATCACAATGTTAGCTCCAAAAAATGCATGATGCAAGAAGACTTTGACATGATGATTGAATCTTGATTGCTACAATAAATCACTAATAATCCTACTCTTGAATTCTCTTGATCATAAACTTTGCTATACTTTTGCTCCCTTGAAAAATGCTGGGTGAAACTTAGAAAGTAACCTTGTATTTACAGGTATGCATCCTTAATTTCCCAAAATTCAAATATTACAAGCTAACATTGAAATATGGATTTGGGAACCTTAAAATACCACCAAAAACATATTTTAAATTTAGGTTCAAAGGACTAGGGAGGACTCATTCACCCATGGGAAAATGGGTCCGAGGTCCCTATTCCTAGAACACACATTACTTAAGGTAAAGTGTTATGTGTTGGCATTAAATATTGTTGGGTTTCCCCTTTGAAAAATGTAATTTATTAGGATTGTAGATGAATAATAGAGCTTATTAAGGCCTAATTAAGTCCAATTTAATTAGGAGGGCCCAAACAAAGTGTGAGAATGTAAAGGGATACATTTTCCTACACTACACATAGAAAAGAGGGGGAAAGGGGTGGCTATATAGGAGTTTTCCTTGGTCAAACCCTTGTTTTGGTATTTTTACCTCCACAAATAGTTGATTGATTGATTAATAAATGTTTCTACTCCTAACCTTAAGTGTATCTAAGGTTGTAATGAGATAAAATGACAAAAATCCTATTCAAATGTGTTAGAGAAGTATCCTAAATGATAAAAGGTAAGATCAACCCAAGAGAAAGTTAAATACCCTAGGGAAAATCCAAATATGCAAAGACCTTACTTTGAGTAGCAAAGAAATCAAAGTTTGAAGACGAGAACACTTTGGAAACAAGTCATTAGGTACTTGAAGGAAGCTATTTTTAAAAGCTATATTCAAAACCTAGATTCCATCATGTCCTTCCATTGACATCAAACTCTAATCATCAAGCGTTAGCTTGATTAAATTTGAATTTTTCCTTGCAAATCTATAAAAATGAATGTATTTTAGTAGAGCTTTGTTGTATTGTAATTACTTCTCCTTTTAATTTGAAATAATAATTCATGTATTTATAGTAGAACATAGGAATAAATTAAAGTGTAGGTTGACTAAATTAATTTTAATTTTAGAGATTAAATTATCGCCAAGACCCAAATTTGAATTCACATCTCTGATATTAGAGACTGACAAAAATAAAAAATAAAATTTATTGGGAAAAGCACCTAGACTAGGGTGCTAACACCCTTGTCCAGCCCTTTTGCACACATTCAAAACTTATTTATAAGTTTAGGCTTTTCTTAATTAGGACTTATTTAGAAAATGAGCACTTGTCAAGGTTAATTTGATGAAATATGATTGATAAGGCACCTATTAGGGTAACATTGACACATCCTCTTGGTGGATAGGAAAGGTAAAGGATAGGGAATGTCTCTAAAATGCATCAACGAAGAGGATAATAAAGTGAGTTCCAAATATAGCATGAAATTGTACTTTCGCCTTAAGGGAGTACAATTTGTGACACTACAATATGAAATGGATCCATGTAAATAAGGAATATAGGAACAAGAAAAAATATTTTGAAGAATCCTCTATTGATAAATCCTTCAATAATAAAAATGATATTTTTTTCATTTTAACTAACATTGTTAGTGATGGTTCATGGTTGATTGATTTAATTCCTCATATCTTGTGACCCGTCATATAAAATGATTTCTTATACAATTATATGATGGTATTGAGGTGCACCTTATAATAGTTTATATTGGATTGTTGTCAAGGAGAACATAAGATTTATGTTGAGTGATATGAGTGGAAAATCTCTCATAGATGTTCTTTGAAGTCTAGGATTAACATGCAAGTTGTTTTTAGTTTTTAAAATGAATGATGTTGGATTGCAAGTTATATTTGACATGAGTGGTTGTGAGTTGGCTAGAGGTAGTCTAGTGTTAGGTAAGGGATCTTGGTGTAAGATATTATTTAATGTTAATACATATACTTACCATAACTTATCTTATATAATTGAAAATCTAGATTCATCAATTTTTTTTGCACCATAAGGTCGGTCACACTAGTGAAAAGGGGTGTAAGACCCTTGTTAACAAAAATATGTTGGATGGTTTGTTTGGTTATTGTGTGGGTTTTAATCTTGTTAGTGTATTGTGTGTGGGAAGTAAAGTAAAGTTTATTTTTGGTAGTGCACTAGGTAAAATAGATTATTAGAGGTTATTTATTAGATGCTTTTGGTCTTGTAGAGATTACTTCAACTGAAAAACATTTATAGTTTTTTTCCATTTATTGATAAATACTTGACATTATACTTGGATTTATTTCCTAAGGTATAAATTTGAGATTTTTTAGTAAGTTTGAATATTTTTAAGTTCTTGGTGAAAATTAGATGGTTTAAAAAATAAAATATTAAGGTCAAATGATAGAGGGGAATAATATTCTAGATATTTTGATGACTTTTGTAACCAAGTATTTATTTTAAGGTAGGAAAAAAATCCATATATGTCACAATAAAATAACATCATAAAGAGGATGAATATTACATTAATGGATGGAGCTAGAAGTATAAAGAATAGTGCTTAGTTGGATCAATGCTTTAAGATTGAATCTACAAGTAATAATTTCCATTTGATTAATATTAGACAGGCATGGAATAATGGATTATAAGGTTCTTTACAATTAAAGAAATAAGTGGATTGTATACATTATTTTTAGTAATACAAGTTTAGGTTTCTTTGAGGTTGAATTTATTCTTGCAAGAGTTTTTCCATGTATATCTAGTGTCTATATGGTTAATATGTTATGAGTTGGTTGATTTCTACTTGCCTTTTTATTTTAATAATAAAAGTTTATTGACTTAATGACATTGTTATTGGATTAAATCTCTACATAGTTAATATTTCTATTATGTTGTTTATCTTATTATTTTGAAATATGAGGCTATACTCAAATCACCTTTAGTCCTTCAAATAAATTTGATATAGCTTGAATTTCTTTATATATGTATATGTATATGTGTGTGTATATATATATATCTTATTACACATGATAATCACACATTACATTATCTCCATCCTATCAATCATGTTAATCTCAATAGAACTAACACATATAATCCTTGTATTCATTAACACTTGATTAAAGATAAAAAAAGAGTAACCAAATTACTTCTAAATAAGGATATTGTAGCCTTAGGTAATGATATATAGTCACCTTTCATAGTTGATGAGTTCCTAACAACTCCCTATGAGAAAATTGAATGGCATGGACATTCTTAAGAGCCTTATTCAAATCGTTAAGAACACTATTCAGATCTTGATGAGTGAATGCCATGTGAAATGCATGAATCAATCTCACAATATGTCAAATGTCATCCATGCTAAGTAAATTCTTTGCCCAAGGAAGTTGTCAACCCCAAATTATAACATAGAAATGATGTGGAAGTAAGTTGGTTTGATGAAGATCAACAAATAGAGTATATCAGTTATATATATAATTAAAATATATCCTCCACAACTTCTATGCCATTTACATTACTATATCTACAATTTCGTCATAAAAGTATTATTTTTGGAAATTGAGCTATTTCTTACAATCAAATTATATGATTGTTGTGAAAATTTCCTTTGTGTTTTTGCTTTGGTTGAGATTTTTTTTCTTTCAATAAGTTTTATGATATTCATTGCAATTTGTTCCAACAGCTCTCCTTGATCTCTGCAATACACACAATAAATGTCTTTTAAAACTATGTAAGTCATATTCAATTTTATATTCACAATATTAATTATAAACAAACTGATGGTTAAGATGCTAAAAAATGAAATAGGGGCAAGCTTAAACAACACATTCTATGCTTTGACTTGTTTATGTGGCTCATCTAAAATCAGTAACTTCTCTAATAAGACTCATCTATTAGTATGATTTCAGATGAACCACATAAATAAATCAAAACATAGAATGCACTGTATAAACCAAAATATAAAAAAAATATTAATTAAAAACTTTAATTTAAATTGAACAATTAATCTTATAATGCACAAAAAGAAATAATGTTTTAAAATCCACAGCAAATTAAAAAATTACCAGTGTTTCTCATCAAAACAAATTGACGGCAACAAGTTATATACTGTTTTTATATAGTTTAGTTTGCATCGACTCTTCGTTTACTCATTACATCTAAATAAATTTAACAAATGAATTTTCGTTAGCTGAATAAATAATTTTACCCTCTAAAATATAGCCCTGAATATATGAAACCTCATGGAGTGCTTTCTTCCACTCCTGAACTGTATGTGTCTCAAAACTCCCAGATTGCTCATGCCTTTGGAACGCTCGAGCATACACACCATCTTCATCTTTCATTCGAAGCTCCGAAGGCTCAACTCCACAAAATACTGGTATTATGGGAGCCCCAGTTTTGAGGATCAGATTCAGCTCTTTCAAGCACCACCTCGATTCCGCATAATTAGCAGAAATAATGACAACATGCACAGATGCGGAGTAAATAGCGTCCTCTATAGCCTGAGGTATGTTGCTCCCAACTTGGATTGAATTCTTGTCAAGGAAGACCTTCAATCCCTTAATCTCAAGATTATGAAAGATGAGACTTGCTACAGTTTCCTTCACATCTCTACCACGATGGTTAAGGAATACGTCGTAATTTGGAACCGACGAAGAATGCACACATTTGGGATTATTGTAAGCATTTCCATAGGGCTGATTATTTTGTATGGTAGAAGGGCAGAGAGATGGGCGGAGAACATTTGGGATTATTGTAAGAATACATGGAGGTGGGAGTAAGGCAAGGCATTAGGGGTAAAAAATTATTCAAATCAAAATAGAGCAATACAAAGTCGGGATATTATAGTTATATAGATCACAGATTATTACTGTACAGAATTGTGGTTGTATAATGTAAATAGAACTTTTAAGACTTTTTTTTTGAAAATCTGATTATTTTTATTAGAAAGTAAACCACAAAAACTTTATATTTTTATCAAAATTATAACTGAAGTCTATACAACCACGATGTTTTTATTTGTCAACATTCATTGAATAGAGTTTGACTAATGAACAAAATGAATTACGACTTTTGTTTTTTCAGATTTTAATTAAATACAGTGTGCTCTATCTATATTTTTAATACAAAGTCATTTTCAAATATAAAGGACAATGATATTTGTATATATATATATAGACTGTAGGAATTGGAATCGAGTAGCCATCTCCTATAAACTGTATTGTGTTTGGTTAACTTTTTCACGTGAGTGGTGATCTGGTGTGACCCCCCTGGGGAGACGGTGGGGAGAAATAAAAAGTAATTTAAAAATACAATATTTATGATAAAAATTTTAGATGTATTTTTTTCTTATTGAAAATCATAAATCATTTCATTTTAAAAATATTTTTTAATGGACTGTGTCTAATATTAAAAGTAAGTCTTTTTCAATCATATTAATTTTATTGAAAGAAAAAAATAATTTGAAGAACATTAATGTAAATTTAAACACATTACGTGTATTTCAAGAATAAATTTATCACAATACAAATCATTATTGAAGGAAGAGGGCAGAGGAGTAGAGAAATAAAACATAATAGAACATAGAACAAAAATAGAGATGAAAACATAAATGAATTGCAAATATTTATATTTCAAAAAACCGCAAACTTCTATAATGAAATGTACGAAACCAATACACAGAGAACATGCATCAACAAAAAGACTATCTGTTTAGAACATGCATCAACAAAAAGACTATCCAGAATCTACGTATATGCTCAGTAAGGAGGGAGAAACAAATAAAATAAAAAAATACATTTAATTATATTCAATTATGTTAAGTGAAAAAATCTTGCGAAGAAGATTATGTATTTGAGTTCTCATTTAAATCTGTCATGCACTTGGAAAATATTGTTTAAATGGATTTAGCTGATATGGTGGAGCAAGCAAAATGAAAAATCTATGATGAGGTTAATGAGGAACAGTTGGGATTAATTTCCAACAATTATTATTTGGGTTGACAGTTTATATTCTTTTAATGATGTCGAATATTGATTAAAAACTTTGCACGCTCAACTATATGCATTCTTATTCAAGATAAATAATAATTAAATTGAGATATGGTGAAGGGAAAGCTAACCTAGTCTATGTTGGATTCCTTATTGAAAATGGCTACATACACTTATGACTTTGGAAATGTTGACTGCTGTATTTTTGGACTTTTATGCCTTGACTTATTCTATTACCAAATTATGTGCATGTCTTTGGTGCGTTTGGTATTGCAATTTCTAGTTTTTTTCAATTCAAACTTTCAATTTTCAAGGTCATGCAAATCTCGTGCCCAATTTTATCATGTTTTTATTTAATTTCTGTGTATTGAGTTCAAAGTTGTCGGAAAAATATTATCCAGTTGTTTTTTAAAATTTAAGATTTTAATTTTCAAATTCATACAAATCTGCAATCAATTCTGTCTTGTTTTTATTAAATCTCTGTTATTAATGAGTTCCAAATTGCTATTAAATCTTTGTTATTATGAACTTTTAGGTTAGGTCTGTGTGACTGATTTTTTTTGGTTTTCTGGGCGCTGTCTATGTGACTCGTCTTTTAACCACCCATATTTTTTTGTGAATATGTATTTTATCTTTATTAATATATAGATAGCTGCATATTCATCAATAAAAATTGCCAATTTTTTTTTATCTGAATAACCTGACAAATTTTCTCAGTAGATAGGAGATTTAGCAAGGTGATCAATAAAACAGAAATTTTATGCTGCCATTTAAATATAGAAAATTGCATTGATGTATTTTCTCCTTTGAGAGAAAATTGTCATTAACAGGTTTGAGAGCTGTTAGTGTAATAATTAGTTTACATATGTGTTTATAAGTCTATTTAGGTGTACATAACACTTGGACATGCAAGATGTCAACATTAGTTAGGAGTTTTAGAGGTGTCAAAGTACTTTTGACACCTCATGCTACTTATGTGTGAGCAAACTTGGCACCACTACTTGATTGAGGGGTCGTATCCTCAAATCAAGGAGATTGGGTACTCAAACACTCTCATATATAATGTACATCTCATTCATCTAATTAACAAGTTGGTTGTGCAAATTCATTTTTTGTGCTTGGAATTTCAGTCTTTGTGATTTACTGGTTCTCACAAGAGCATTTCGTATTGTTCCATAATCCAACTAAGCTTATCGACCCAATTGTTTTAAATCCTTATAAAACTCATCTTTAAAAGATAGGTTGTCTTCTAGATAGTTTTGTGTGCTGATTACATCTTCTAGGTAGTTTTGTGTGCTGATTACACTATATCTAGATTTGGAGAATTAGAAAGATAATTCAAATGGGAACAAGAAGATAGTTTTATAATAGGAACACTACTGTCCAAAATCTATTGGTAGACCGATTGAGGTGTCCTTTTAAGTAACAAAGGCTACTCAAAAGGTTATCAAATGAGTGTTTCATCATAGTCAAGTGGTAGAAAAGTTATGTAGGTGTGGTTGAGGTGATTTTAAGCCATGGGGAAAGTATATATATCTAGTACTCAAAGAAATTTGTTCATACAAAATCTGAATATTTTAAATTTGTTTTTAGAAGTTTTCAACTGAAAAAAATCATTTGTCTTAGTTTTTACTAAACAATAAAATCAGAAATTCTTCTTAGTGGTAGAATTAGTGTTGCTACTTCCTATTTATCACAAAGAAAGCCACATGATTTACTATTCGAAACCTACAATTTTTTTTGTAAAATTGAAGAGCTGTTCTAAAATGTATTGAAAGGTAATAGTAATATTAGAGGCATTAAATGATGGTTTCAATAGATTTTATTCATACCAAGAAGACATAATGACTTGATGTATAAAAGGAAAATTCGTCGCCAACAATTCATGGCCAAAATTCAGGAAAATTCAGCAATCATATTAACATTTTTAATATATATTTCTAAAACTTTGAATTTTTTTTGCAAAAGAATAATTTTCACTGCATTTTTATTACCATAAATCAAATTATTTAAAAAAAATAATTCAAAGTTTTGGAAATATATAATAAAAAATAATAATGCGGTGAATTGCTGGTGTTGAATTTCCCTTGAGGTGAATTTGTCATGATGGTTAATTTTCTGTGGTGAATTATTAGAGGTGAATTTTTCCGTAGTGAATTGCTCGTAGTGAATTTTTCTAAAACCATATAAAAGAAAGAACAATACAATAAGTTGGAAAATAAGTTTTCAAAACATTTGATACAAAGCTAATACTCTCTACAAACATAAAGCTAAACTAAA
This sequence comes from Sequoia sempervirens, assembly GCA_007258455.2. Taxonomy (NCBI): domain Eukaryota; kingdom Viridiplantae; phylum Streptophyta; class Pinopsida; order Cupressales; family Cupressaceae; genus Sequoia; species Sequoia sempervirens. The sequence goes on from VDFB02093559.1 coordinate 101,401, forward strand.
TAAGTATAGCAATTCACTGTCAACTAAGAATATAATGCAAAAAAGAACACCAATAATCGCTTCAAACTTGTTAATCACATGGTAAGTAAGTTTCCATGAATATTTATTTTGGTAAAAACTTAATTCTTTCTACACATGAAGGTAAATTATATAGTCCGTGCAAATCAATCATAACCAAATACATAAAGCACTTGGTTGGTTTAATGTATAGAATTAGAAGAAATTCATTGATAAATATAATACAATGTCTTAAACCTTTTATTCATGCTTAAAAATTTCTATGATTTTTATGAATTATGTCATTTAAGGTTAAACCTATCTTCTTCTAACATCTACTACACTAGTGTCAAATAGGCTTAGATAGTTAGAAAGTAAGTATAAATGACAAAAATTAGCTAGATATATTTGGTAATTAAGATTTAAATGACAAAATCAACATTCTATAAATTAGAGGCAAGTGCATGTTGAAATCTGATGTAAAATGTCCTTAAACATGTCATCAAATTCTAATGTTTTTTATGTTTGAGAATTAGATAAGTTATGCTAATGAAGCTAACTATCATATTCAAATAGTATGTGCATGAACAATACACATATTACAAAAAATTACACTGCACGGTCTTGCATTTAATCCTTATGAATAAATCAACATAGATTATGATAAACAATACTTTATAATATATTTTTTTTGGTTAAATAAATTTACAAGAAATCATTTCATATGGAACAAATGAAAAATAAAATAAAATAAAATAATCCCTAAAATATCATAATACTTCAAATTATTTGCATAATAGGAATTGGAGAATGATTCACATCATCATCATTCTACCTCATGTATAACAAATTCTATAGTGAACATTCATTACTTTAACTTACACAATTATCAACAATAAAGAAATTAACATTTAAACATTTATAATATTTACATCAAACCAACAATAACAATACTAATTTCTAAAACAATAAGAAATACTACTAAAAATATTTTAATTTCCTAATTTTTAGCTCCACTTAATAAAAACTAACTATATTACAAAAAATATAATTATGATAGACTTGAAATAATACATATATTATTACTTGTATTTACATTTTTCCAATTGTAAGTATTTGATGTTTGATCCACTTATCTCATTCTAGTATATTATTACTTTCAATTCAATATATTGATTGGTATATTTCATAATCGTTTTAGTATATGCAATCATCATGCCAGTGGGTACCATATTTAATTATAAGTCATTTAGATGTATTTTTTTAAAAATGGATTAAATGGATTAATTCAACTTAAACAAATGTATATTTATCTAAATCAAAACTAAAACATTAAAGATTAGAACATTAAAGATTAGAACTATGTCATATAAAATTGACAAAAAAATCTCTAAAATAAATTTCAATATAATCAACATTTCAAAAATACCAATATTCTATACTATAATGAATCAATTATATAAATCTCTAATATTCATGCTTCATCTTCAATTGAGAAACTAAAAAATATTTTATTTCACTTAATTTTTTAAAGTAAATTTTCACATAAGCTCCGAGAAAGGGCCAATTCTAATAATACTAGGGGTTATTAAAATAACAAAAATATGGCCTTTTAAAATTGAAAAGAAAGTAGTATGTTATCAATAGAAAAAATGATAAAATGTACTATAATTAGTAAATAATAAAGAAGTAGCTTCTTGTTTTTTACAAAAATTGTCATATATGATTTTAAATGTTAAAAAAGTATTTGTGTTTAATTCGAGAAGCTTTGTCACCCTTATGTAATTGAGTAATGCATGATAAGTGACACAAATTTATTGAATTATAAGTCAAACAATTTGGAATGCATATACATTATTGTTGGGTATTGAAGCCCAACGTTAGGCTTCTTTTCCCTCCAATACATTACCTTTTTACATTCCCTTTGGTTCGCTGAATTATCCTATATGGATAATGTATTTGATAATTAATTGTGTTGAGAGCATGTTTTGATGATATTGTAAATGTATTTGAAAGATAAAGATAATAAAAGGATTTTCCTTGCTCCTGAAAGTGGATGTAGTCATTATGGCGAACCACTATAAATCTATGTTCATTCTGTTAGTGTGTGATCGTAATTCTGATTTAAATTTATGCTATTTCTTTTTCATTTGTCTACAACAATTTTATGAACAGTTAGTATCAGAGCTTGGTGAAGAAGTTCAATGAAGAAGTTTTTTTTGAAAATCGGTGAAGAATTTATAGAATTATGGACGAAGCGGATAAATGGAAAATTAAAAAAAATTCTAGGCAAAATTTTGGGCTATGGAAAGTATAGATGGAATATCTATTGATTAAACAAGATCTCTCACTTGCTCTAGAAGGGAAAGCCAAAGGAAAAGGTTCCATGCTTGAAGAAGAGTGGGAGAAATTAGATAAGAAAGCAAGGGCCACAATCTTTCTTTCTTTCACTGTCAAGCAACGTTCTCTTCAACGTTTTAGCTAAGAAGACATCAAAAGAGCCATGGGATAAACTTTCAGACATGTACGAGAGGGTTTCGGCTTGAAACAAGGATTTTATCATGAAGATGTTATATAATTTAAAAATAAAAGAAGGTGGGATCATGTCCAATCACCTAAATGAATTTAATACCTTGGTCACTCAATTGATTTTAGTGGGTATAAATTTGGATGATGAAATTAAAGCAATTTTGTTATTATGCTCTTTATTGAACCACTAGGAAGGGGTTGTGATGGCAGTTAGCACTTCAGTGGCTAGGTGTTGGCAAGAAGTTGAGTCCATTTTTTGGCCAAAAAGTGAAGTGTTTTCCCTGATTTTCAAATTTTGTCACATTTGACCTTAAAATTTGAAGCACTTAGAGATGGAATCTTAAAAAAGTCACTAATCATAAAATGTAGTACTTGGAGTCTAGTTTCCAAATATGTAATTTATTTCGATACCCAGATGATACAAATTGATTTTCAATAGGTATTTCTAAAAACCACTATTTAATTTTTTTTTTTTTTTTAACATACCATACACGTGTACGTCATCCATATTTTGACCTAAATAATCATATTTTTCTATATCCTTTTGGGAAAAGATTTGTAACTCATTGAAGCATGCTTTCCATATTTTTTGTAATTGTTTATTGAATTTTTTTTTTGGCCATATTTGGTGTTTTGGAAAATCGTCGTGTACGTCACACATAAAATGACCTAAACTTATCATTTTTTGATTTTTTTAAATTGAAAAGAATTGTCTAAAGTACACTTTCATACAATTTGTTTTTCAAAAAATAATATTAATAAAGTTATTAAAATACTTAAAAATCATGATAATTAAAATTTATGGACCTGTTTCATCAGAAATTAATTGAAAAATAGAAAAAAATAATCTAATTGTAAAAAAAATCACATATTTGGAATTTACATTGTCTCATCTATAATGGGTTTTAATTTTGTCAAAAAATTCTCCAAAAAAGTCTTCAGACATATTGCCCAAAGTCACTATTTTCTTGTGACATTGCCAGGACCTTCAACTTGTAGGTCAAACTAGGTCCAAGGCTTAGGTTCGGGTCCCCAACCCTTTTCTTGAACCAAAAAATGAAGCACATACCTGACCAAAAATTCATATTATAAAAAACAGGATCCCTTTCTAAAACAGGATCTAGTTTTCTAAAAAAATGATTTTTCATGCTTCTACGAAACAAGATCCTATTTTGAAAAGTTAACAAAAATGGAGACCTTCTAAAAATCGAATTTTTGTTTTTACAAAAATGGAAAATTTTCAAAATGGGATCTCGTTTTGAAAAGTTGTAAAAAATGGAAAGTTTACAAAACGGGATCCCGTTTCAAATTTTTTTTGAAAATGGAAAGTTTCCAAAACGAGATACCATTTTGAAAATTTTCCAAAAATTGAAACTTTTCAATACAAGATTCTGATTTAAAAACCGGGATCTCGTTACCCTTTTTTTAAAAATCGAGATCTTGTTTTTTAAAAATCGGGATCTCTTTTTCTAAAAATGGGATCCCTTTTTTTAAAAATGAGATCCTGTTTTAGTTTTAGGTTCAGGACCTTGAACCAAAATGAGATCCCATTTATTAAAAAATGGGATCCCATTTTGTTGAACCCAATTTTGGGATTTTGGCTGGAAAAAACTTCCATGTTTCGTGGAATCAACTTCATGCATCTACCCGACTGTTAAGAGTAAATTAAAATTTGATGATGTAGCAACCACTCTTCTCAGTGAAGACATGGGGAGTAAAAATCAAGAGCCCTCACCTGATGATGCCTTGACTATTGTAAGTTCTATCAATAGAGGAAGCGGTCAAGAGAGAGGCATAAATAATAATAGAAGAAGGTCTAAATTTGCAAGAAGATCGAAGTCCAAGGGAAAAAATGGTGATTGTTGGTTTTGTGGCAAATCGGGTCACACCAAAAAGAATTGCTAGTAGTACAAAAAGGCACAGAACAAGGTAAATGATAACGAGGTAAACACTAAATATGACAAAGATGGTGGCGTTTTAGTCTTATAAGCAAGTGGCACTACTGCATATTTGTGGGTATTTGATTCTGATGCCTCTTTCCATGCTACTCAATGCCAGGGGATTTCACAAACTATCAAGAAGGTAAGTTCGGAAGATTTTTTCTTGGTGATAATAAAGAATGTGAAATAATAAGAAAAGGTGATGTGATGTTACAATTGAAAAATGGAAATAAATTTATTTTGAGAGATGTAAGACATGTTCCCACACTGAAAAGAAATTTGATATCAGTGAGCCAACTTTATACTCAAGGGTGCAATGTCAAATTATCTTTAGATACTTTGAAGGTAACCAAGGGTGTCCCAGTGATTGCAAATGGAAACAAGTTAGGTAACCTATATGTATTAGATTGTCATGTTGAAGTGGGAGCTCCAATGGCAGTCGTGGATAACGGTACTGAGCTTTGGCATAAAAGGTTTAGATACATGAGCAAAAAAATGATTTAAAGTTATGTTAAGGAGGAATCAACTCCCTAGTTTTAAATCCATTGACTTGGAAATGTGTGAGCATTGCCTCTATGGAAAAAAAAGACAAACCAACTTCTTGACAATTGATCATGACAAGAAATCTACATGATTGGAGCTCAAGCACTTAGATATTTTCGGTTCAACAGAGGTAACCTCCATTGGAGGCACTAATTACTTTGTTACTTTTTTGATGATTGTACTAGAAAAGTATGGATTTACATGATGAGTAGAAAATTCAAAGTGTTTTCAAAATTTAAAACTTTAAAAGCCATTGTTGAAAATTAGATTGAGCACAAAATAAAATGTTTAAAAATAGATAATAGGGGAGAGTTTTGTTCCTCAAAATTTGACACCTTTTGTGTAGATAATGGAATTCGTAGAATTAAGATAGTTCCTTTCACCCCTTAGGAGAATGGTGTAGTTGAGAGGTTGAATAGAACGATTCTTGAGAGAGCTCGATGTATGCTCTCTAATGCCAGATTGGGGAAAGAGTTTTGGGTAGAGGCTTGTAATACGATAGTTTAGTTGATCAATCGAGCTCCTTCATCTCAATTGGATTTTGATATTTCGGAAGAGAGATGGCTTGGGAAACACATTTCTTACAATCATATATGCATGTTTGGTTGTGAAGCTTTTACTCATGTTCCTAAAGAGCAACAAACAAAGTTAGACCACAAATCGAAAAGGTGTATACTTATTGGTTATGGTGAGGAACAATTTGGCTTTTGTCTTTGGGTTCTAATTGCCCAAAAATTTACCTGCAGTCGAGATGTGGTATTTAATGATAAATTTTTCCTGTATCTGTAAAAGTAGGAAACATCATCAAATGAATATATACAAGTTGATATCAATCTTTGAAAATGGCACTAATATGGTAAAGACACAGGGAATTATCTCCCAGCATACACAAGGCACTTCACAGTCTTTTCATTTTTCAACACAGTCCTTTGAAAAGTCACTGCAGCCTCACTATTTCCCTATGCAGCCTCTTATTCATCCTACACAGGCTTTAGAATTATCTTTGCAGCCAATCAATAACTCGATGCAAGGCACAAAAAGAAGTAACGTAGGAGGAGAATTTTCAATGTTGCCTCTCCATACTTCTATGCAGCCTCACTATACTCATGTGCCATTTTTAGAAAGTCTTATGTGGTCTTCAAGATTGCATCCACCTCCATTTAAATGTTTAATGCACCCTTTAAATATTTCATCGCAACCTCTTCTGGAAGGTTCAACACCAAATATGAATTTTCAAAAAAAAATTGAATACCTCAAGCGATTTGAAATGGGACACAATTTTTCAATGCAACCTTTAATTGGTTCATCGTTGCCTTTGCAAATTCATTCCCAACTATATAATGCTCCCCTACAAGAAAGTATGGTGAATGATTCAATTTCAAATGATGGTAATTTGCAAGCAGCCAAAAGAAATTTTAGTTTTTTTCCCTAGTCAACAAGGGGTATCAGGGAAGTATTGATATGCAAAATAATAAGGAACAAGGGACTGTGCAACAATAGGGCAATTTGCAGTCTAATTTAGAAGTATCCAACATCAATTCTAGAGATTAAATTTGGACAATAGCTTGCAGCAACAAGCTCCTCAATTAAGGAGGTCTACCCGAGAGAAGAGGCTTCCGACTAAATTTGATGATTATGAGATTACTTTCTAATCAGTTAGAACCAACAAATTATAAAGATGCTTGTAAAGACTCAAATCGTGTCAAATGGATGGAGGCAATGTAAGATGAAATGGAGTCCTTGATAAAAATGAAACTTGGGATTTGGTGACTCTCCCACCAAATCGAAAACTATTAAAGAATAAATGGGTGTATAAGTTGAAAGAAGAAGATGGAGGTAGTAAATGCTACAGGGCTATATTGGTAGTGAAAGGCTTCGATCAAAAAAAGGGGATCTATTTTAATGAGATTTTCTTGTCAGTTGTGAAGGTAACAAACATTTGAGTAGTCTTGAGCATGGAAGCTATATGGGATCTTGAGCTTGAGCAACTTGATGTCAAAGCCACTTTTCTTCATGGAGATATTGAAGAAGAATTTTATATGGAGCAGCCTGAAGGATTCATTAAATAGGGTCAAGAGAATTTATATTATAGATTGAAGTGAAGTTTGTAAGGGCTCAAGCAAGCTTCGAGGTAGTGGTACCTCAAATTCCATAGCTTCATGACTGAGCATCAGTTTACTCATTGTGAATCTGACCCATGTGTTTACTACAAGAAGCTTGCTAATGGTGAGTTTGTTCTACTATTACTTTATGTTGATGACATGTTGGTTACCGACACTAGCATGAGGATAGTTCATGAATTGAAGCAACATTTGGCCCAACATTTTTTTATGAAAGATTTAGGTGTAGAGAAGAGGATTCTTGAGATGACAATAATTAGGGACAAAAAAAGGAGAGAAATCAGATTGTCTCAAGAGAAATATAGTGCCAAAATCTTGGATAGGTTCAATATGAAGAATGCCAAGCCTGTTAGTACTCCATTGGTTGATCACTTTCGCTTATTATTTGAAATGTGTCCAAAAAATAAGAAGATTAAGAACACATGAAGGGTATTCCTTATTCATCAATAGTTAGGAGTCTCATCTATGCCATGGTTTTTACTTTTTCCAAATATTGCTCATGTACTGGGAGTTGTGAGAATATTTATGAGAAATCTAGGTAAATCTCATCGGTAAGCGATATAGTGGATATTATGATACTTGAAAGGTACTTCAAATCATGTTTTGTTGTTTGGAAGAAAGGATACTCAGCTACGAAGTTATGCTGACTCCGATATGGCCAGAGACTTGGACAAATAGAGGTCTATAGCAGGTTATGTGTTTACATTTGACAGGGCTAAAATTAGTTGGGTTTCATAGTTGCAATAGGTGGTTTCACTCTCCTCTACCGAGGCTAAGTATATTGCTCTCATCGAAGGAGAAAAGGAGATGATATGGTTACAATGGTTATTGGGAGAATTGTGGTGTAAGCAATTAGTTTTCACTTTGTTTTGTGATAGTGATAACACTATTCACTTGGCAAAGAATTCCACCTTTCATAACAAAATCAAGCATATCTAGAACTTCAAAATCATTTTATTTAGCACGTGCTTGAAGAGGGTAATTTGTAGGTGGAAAAAATTGATACGAAAGTGAACCCAGTTGATGCGTCAACAAAGGTAGTACCATGAGAGAAGTTTGAGTTTTGTAGGACTTCTCTCGATATCATCAAAATATGACAATAAGAGTTGAAATGGGAGAATATATCTAAGTTTGTAGTAGACGTTGGACTTCAAGTGGGAGATTGTTGGGTATTGAAGCCCAACAGTTAGGCTTCTTTTCCCTCCAATACATTGCCTTTTCACATTCCGTTTGGTTCGATGACTTATCCTCTATGGATAATGTATTTGATAATTAATTGTGCCGAGAGAATGTTTCATGCTACTATAAATGTATTCGAAAGACAAAGATAAGAAAATGATTTTCTCTACTTTTGAAAGTGGATGTATCCATTCTAGCGAACCACTATAAATCTGTGAGTTCATTGTGTTAGTGTGTGATCATAATTTTGATTTAAATTTCTACTATTTTTTTATCATTTGTCTGCAATAATTTTATCAATAATTATGTTATACAATATTTTTGATAGGAAACCTACATTAATTTAGACAATTCCATAAGAATATGATCCAAGTCATTGACCCAAAAATATTTGCACGGTTGGCATAGCCATAAATAAGTTTGGTAAACTTTAGGCCCTCCATCCCTATAGATAAGTATTTTAATTTTATGATTATTTTTATAAATTATTAAATCAATGTAGAGCAACTTTAATGAGCATGGAAATGTCCCTAAATTTTTAAAATATTAAGCTTACAATTTAAACATTACCAATCCTTTTTACTAATTATTACGAGTCAAAACAACACAATTTTTATTTAACATGTTGTTATGTCATCATAAAATTTAATGACAATTATTTTTCAATTAAACATCATTAAGGAAAAGAGAGGATAACAATTAGAGAACAATTCAAGAAAGGAAATAATTCTACACAATTATATATAGGATATATACTTATCTACGAACATGATATTTTTAATCTTTTTTATTATCATTAATTCTATCCACTAGGAGGTTTGACCTATGAAAATTCATTCATTTAAATTGAGTTGAAAATATCCCAATTGTGTCTCTAGAAATCACATCAGGTTCTTATATATCAAGAAAATAAAGAAAAATAGATTCTCAAGTGCACTTTTTCTCATATTTATCCCATGGTAGTTAAGATTAATGGTTCAAGCAAGACAACAATTCACAAAATCTACTGATTCAAACTCTAAATTATTTGTCAAATTTAGGAAATTTTTTTATTATAATTTACAAAACCATATTAAAATAAAAGTGACATCCCTTATCCATCATTGGTCCTAAAACTAAACCCATCTACCCCTTATTTAGTTTTCAAATTTATTTTAGTTTATTTTTAATCTTAAATTAATATAACAACTAGTTACATATATTTAATTATATTTATGTAAATACAATTAAAATTACTAAAATTAATTTATAAATTAATAATATAATAACTAATTACATTTATTCAATTATATTTATATACGTGTAATTAAACACACTAAAATTATTGTAACTTGAACAAATATTTAACCTAATTATTTTGTCCATTGATAAAGACAACTTGAGAAGGTCCATACCCAAATTAAATGTTTTCGCACAATTATTTTGTCTATTTTTGAGCTTGAAAATTTAGGATGAACCATAATTATTTTTTCTATATCTAAAAATAATTTATTAATAATTAATGTAATTGAATTATAATTATTTTATTTATTTTTCAAATATAAACATAATAACTCAAGTTAAGAGTAAATATTTAATTATAATTATTTTATCTTGTAAAAATAGTAATGCAAATACAAATTTAAGATAAATAGAATTATATCTTAAAATTGCTTCATTCCATATAATAAAAAAAAAATAGAATGAAGGAAAATAAATTTCTACTTTCTTAATCTAGAATTTCTTATATAATTTTTTGAAATAAATCATAGAGATTTCCATAATATCACAATTATCACTTTTTCTCTTTTAATTTGTACTTTAGAAATTAAATTCTTCTATTTTCTATAGTAAAAGAGATATGAAATAACAAGTTGTATTACTATCTTTAGCTTAAACAATTTGATTCTATATTTTTATTCAAAAATATATAAAGTAACTTAGTTTTACCATATGAACGTTCATTAGGGAGGGTAGTCTAGAAAGATTTTTCTATTTTATAGATATCAAGAGAGAAAAAATAGTTATTGGCACATATTCTAGAAAGTAGAACTGTATTCATTTCAGGGAAACCAGATTGAGTAATATGGACACCATCTAAAAATGGTTCTTATTCAGTCAAACAGGGATATAAGGCAATCCTCAACATGGGTGACACTATTCAATCTTAGAGAGCATTCTCATTTTGTTAGAATAGTGTTTTCCTTCCGAAGGCAAGTAGCTTCGCATGGTTAGTGATGAGCAAAAGAGCTCTAACAAGTGATCAACTGGTTAAATTAGGAATTGTGGAGCCTTTCAAGCGTGTTCTATGTGATCAAATTTCTGAAGATCATGGTCACTTATTTTTGAGATGTCCTTTTGCCCAATCTTCTTGGTTGTTTGTGCTGGGAAAATAAATTAATTTTACTCCTCTTCCAAATACAACTTGGGATATTTTTTCTGCCTGGCCTGTGCTATATAAAACCTCCTTCTTTGTGTGCATCTAGCAAGTTATCCTGACATTGGTTGTATGGTCCATTTGGTGGGAAAGGAATACATGTATATTTAGGAAGTTTTCCACTTCCATGTATTATGTTCATGTCTTGATTAAAAAATCTATTTCAGAGGTAGTGAACACATGGGTTCAAGATCATAAAAATGTGGGAGCAGTGTTTTTAGCTTGGGATAATAAAATTTTGAAGAGTTGGAAGTATATAATCCTTCCATTTAAAGGAAGTTTGAAATAGCCACACAATGTAAAGCTGGATAGGAATTCAATTAAATGTTCTCCACCTTCAACAGACTTCCTAAAACTGAATATTGATGGAGCATCTAGAGGTAACCTTGTTGTCTCAGGAGCAGGTTTTTGCATTAGGGATGAAAGAGGTATTGTCAAGGCAGTCAAATCAATGCATTTTCCACCAGGGACAAAGAATATGGCAGAATCAATGTCTCTTCTTCATGGGCTGCTACTTGCAAGACAATTAAAAAATAAAGCAATACATATTGAAGGTGATTCTTTAATAGTAATAAATGCTTGCAAAGAAAGGTCTTGTTTCAATTGGGCCATGAGATATATTTTGCAGAATGTTTGGAAATTATTAGACGAGTTTGATGATTTCCAGATTTAACATACTTATAGGGAAGGTAATGCTCTAGCAGATTGTCTTGCTAATTTAGGGTGTGATAAAAAGGAGATTTATTTCACATAAAATATTCATAACATTCATGATTTGTTAGAATTAAGGGAAATTATTGAAAAATAAAGTGTTTATTAAATCAAATGAATGCCTCAAAGGTGACTTTAACCTATCTCATTTAGCCTCAAATCCACTTTTTCATGACATGAAAGTTTATGGAGCTTGTTTTAAAAAATTGACAATCACATATGCAATCGTCATCAAGATGAGCTCACCATTCTTTCAAAAGTTGGTGTACATGTTAATAATGAGTCTTATAAGTAGATTTGTTGATACGACTTACAAAGTTAGAAAATTTTAATTTAGTGCTTTGCTAATGTGGATAAATCTGGGGTAGATCTAGTGTGATCATACCTATCTATTTCTATTTTAAAGGGATGTCAAAATAATGTATGAAAGTTTGGAGCATATCCTGACAATGATATCGACATATAATGTAAAATTTGGAGCATGTAGCGGTATCAAACATCCCATTTTCCGTAATGAAAGCTAGTACTTAACATGCTTAATCATCATTTTTTTGCATGATTTTGTAGAGAAGGTGGCAAATTTATGTTACAAAGGTTGTACAAGGCATGTGAATAGGTAAAGTCTTAAATATTTTTCATCACCAACGCATATTTCATTCATTCCAACATTTAAATCCTTATCCTATCTATAGTCCTTGACTTGGAAAATGTGGCATCACTTGCCTTTATCAATTCAAAATTCCTTCCAAGGAAAATCAAAATTAGCTTTTGAATAACCAAAGCAGTATCAACACTCTTGTTTTCCTTGCAGGGTTTCAATCTTTTTGTTTGTAGGCTCGACTTGATGGAGTTTCATGTGCATAATTATAGGGTCCCAGTGGAGGTGAGACCATGGGAATAACCATTTTCTTAGTGCATTGAGAAGGAATAGTTGCAATCCATGTTCAAGGTGAATTGTTCGCTAGTTTGGAAGAGCATCCAGACAATCATTAGTGAAGAAATACTCCACATAGATTCATAGAGAATCATTTTCCTAGCAAACATTCTCTCAGTTGTCCTGTCCAATATCCTCCACTTGGTGCAAAATTATGTACCACTTTAAAGGTCATAGCATAAAAAGTGGTGGTTGGGTGTTATCTGGAAGATAATGCCTTGCTTAAAGGAGTGAAGAAATATGATTTGAATAGAGGTGAAGCCTTCGTTGGGGGTTTGTTCCCTCAAAATTTTCTCCAGCATAAAAAAAGGTATGTGGAGACATTCCATGGTTTTATTATGTCAAACATGCATGTTCAAATCCTCTACTTTTCTGAATCAGGCTCTCAACAAATACCACTATGAGTTTCATTGGGAAGAAGAGGACTAGTTCAGAAGGAAGTATCCAAAAATTTATTTTCTTAAATCACATCACTGCATTCAAGGACTGCAAGTTTCTAATGGGCTACTCATTCGTAGGAATAGCAGAATGGTTCCTCAAGTTCCTTATATAAATGTTACACTTCATTCTCAAGAAATAGTAGTAGGTCAAATGCAATTGTTTTCACAAGGTATTCAAGATGAAAATTTAGTCTATTGTCCTTGTAGGGGTGGGGTTAAAGCAGGTTCATTTTAATGAATGCTATATAGGGTGGAATAGATAGTTTTTAGTTATAGTTATAGACATAAAGGTCAATTGTTGTCTCAACATTTTGTAATTGATCAACATGATCAAGGCTTATATGGGGGATTAGTAATGTATAGAGGTTAGATTAGTATGCTAGTAATTTGATGAATGAATCCAATTTTGGCTTTGGATTACTGTATATGGGATATTGGTGACAGTGAAATATGTCTACATATCTTGAAGACTCTTCTATATGCCAGCCATGGCAATTTTGTACTAAGCTTTTTTTATATTAATATATTATACATGCATAATGCCTTTAGCCCAAAAAAAAAACTTAGTTTTACCATATCCTTTCTTAAAAATTTGATTCTATATTTTATTCCAAAAGGATATAAAACAATTTTTGGTATTACTATCTCCTTCCTTAAAGAATTTGATTCTAAATATATATTCCAAAAATATCTCTTCCCGTTTATATATTTTTTAGTGAAGAAGCTACTTCCTTCTCCTCTTATAAAACAAGAGCTGCAGAGCTGCGAAGTTCGTGCCAAAAATTTCTAAAATAGTTTTGTTTTAATTTGTTGTGTTTGCTAAGTTTTAGCAGTAATGTTTATAAAACAAATAAATAATAGGTACATAAAAAGTAAGTTTTCATCTAATAATAAAAAGTTGACATTTATAACTGTATTCTTGGATTACATCAAATATAATATATATATGATAAAAATCAAAAGTATAAATTAAATTCAATCATTTGGTAGACTTAAAACTACTCAAACCAATTCACAACCTAGATACAAAACCAATAGATGGCTAACAGTTAACAAAGAATGGGAGGAGGCTATATTTTTGTTGTGTACCTTATGAATGTTAGAGACAAAATGACACCAAACATAATGGAGTCTTTAATATATGTACGATCTAAGCTAGATATACTAAAAACTTGAGGTTTGAATCTTTACATGCCTTCTTTTAAGAGGGGATATTTATTCTTCTACACTTTTTCAGAGATTGATTCTTTTGCAAGAAAAAACAGACCAAATGGAATAATTTTAAAATCATAATTCAATTTAGTTCAAAAATTATAATGAATGATTTATGTAACAATTGTCTTTATCATTTATTTACAACTCAATTCAATTTTAAGTTGCATAACTATTATCCTTGTTCTATAATCTTACTTCTAGTTTTTGGAAATTTTTATGATTTGTTCCATTTTATCCTCTGGGAGATTCTGCAGAAAATGCCTCTATTCAAAAGCATGCACAACTTTGCTACAATTGTTGTTGATATTGGTGTGAGAGGAGATGGGGTAGTTTGAAGATACGTCTTTAAAAACCATTCTATTTCTCCTGCTTACAATGGAACATCCTGAACAGTGCTAGTATTCTGCATATATAAACTAAAATAATTTAGTGACTCCAATTTCTAAAGAAAAAGAAAGTAAGAAAAAAGATAGAAAAGAAAGAAAAATTAGAAGAAGATCATTCACTTACAACATCCCATGTAAAAATAACTTGCAAAAATCCCTGAGTTAAGGGGATCAGAAGAAATTATCCTTAGGATGTTTGCTTTGAAGAGACTGTGCAACTAATAATTCTTATAATTTTTTTGGTTTGAAATGAATATAGATCTATCTTATTTGTGTAGGAAGTTATGAATCTATTAGACTTATTGACTGTGTCAAAACAGATATAGAATATGAGCTTTTAGTCTGAAACCTACAGGGATGTCACATGCAATTACACTTTCTAGTAAGCATAGTATGTAATTTAGGACCTCACAAATGGGGTTCTGGCTAGTGCCAATTCCTCCGTATCAAAAATGAAAGAAAGAATAATGTAAAATTTTGGTCGATGCTTTATGTAATCTACTAAATTGCTTAAATCAAGTGCTTTTATTTTGATGTCCTTCTTGGATCCATAATGGGAGACTCTGATTGCTTGGGAACAAGTTTGTGCCTCTAGAATGGAATTCCCGTATGCAGTGAAAAGCCTTACAATACCTATAGCTTTAAATTTTCTTAAATATAAACTATATTTCTAATCATCCTAACATACTTTCTAGTATTCATATATGTATATAATAAATAGAACTTCAAAGACTATATATCCACAAGTAGATTATCCTTCAATCATCCTTGAGTAGATCAGGTTCCAAAAAACTACGAGTACATAATATATTTAGAAGGTCTAAACCTTGCTTTTACCTCAATCACATCTAGAAAATTATAATCTAAAACCAATGAGATCTTTGGCAATAATTGTTGCAAGACTAGCAACCAACATTCAAATTCAGGAGCCACAAATTTTTGAAAAGCATTATTGAAGTATTCCATACTATTTTATGGAGAGGTTTTTGTCATATACTTCAATAGATAAACAAAAAACTATGGAATGAACTTTACCTATTAAAATAAATTGTCTCCAACATAAATTTACTAGCCTTAAAGTTTCTCAATTCTTGTTGAAAACGAAGGTAATTATGTAGCTTTAGAACTTGTAAAACTATTATATTGCAGATCTAATTAAGTGTTCTTTGTCACAATTTCTTTGTGGATGATTATTTGTTTAGATTCATTTTACCATTTGTAGAAGTAGATAGAATATTGTAGAAGAATAAGACCAGAAGATAGAAGTTACACAACATATACCATGGAGAAACCCTTTCGAGAAAAAACCCCACCACTAGAATCAATAGTGCTTGTATTATTTAACCTTAGAACAAGATTACAATAATTCTTTATCAATCCTTTGTTGAGATGCTTCTTTTTCCTTTAACAATTCTTCTTCACAACCCGCAATAAAATCTGATAAACTCTCTTCAACTTGCTGCAATAAATAGACAATGATAAGCCTTGTAAACTCCAAAGAGTTTACAATTACAAAGCATAGTGCATATATCACAAAACCCATGCCTATTCTTTGCAAGTAGAGTTCTACCATGAAGAACAATGTCAAAACAAGTCTTTCATCCATTTGGACATCCCGAACTGAAGTCATAACTCAACGTTGATTCTGAAGATATCTTCTAAGTTTATCCTCAAATTTGGAATGCAAGAATGGGCCCACTTAACTCAGCCTTATAAAATATCTTATCATACAAAAGTGTTAACTCCAAGATTCTAATTTGGGCGCCCAAGGTGGGTCTAAGTCAATCTCTGTTAATTGAAACATATCTCTCCACCATTCATGCAAATATCATGCATGATTGATCATCCCCACTTAACTGAATGTATCACCTGTTATCTGTCATGCAACTCAAGTAATTAGTCATGCATTCCAAGTCAATTGAAGTCAACTAGCATTCAACTAAAACTATATACATGCAACTAAAGATAACTGAACCATAACTAAACTGAACTAAACTGATACTAAACTGAATTGAACTAATCTTTGAACTAAATTGAATTGAACTCCATGCATGTAAATATCAATCCCTAACTTCTAGGATCTTTACATGCATTACTAAAGTGTTATCTTTTACTCCAAATAGTTAACTTTAACTCAAGGTAGGTTCCGAATTCCATGTGGGTGCCCCATGTGCTCCTTTTTTTTTTAGATCTTCTTGGGCATCCCCACATGTTCCTATCATTTAGAATTAATTACAAATTTCAATTTACATGTTCATTTCATTCAAATTTAATCTCTTTCTAATCCTAGTGTTGGGGAACACTTTCCAAGGACTTAGGAGATACATGAAATAATGTTTAGGATTGCAATTAAATGACATCCTATTCCCAACATTC
>VDFB02093560.1:0-70584 GCA_007258455.2 Sequoia sempervirens
TTGTCTTTCGACGTCAGGAATCTTAATCTTCTAGAATTTCAACTTTGACTAGCATGTTTTAATTCACTTTTGAAAATATTTAATTTAAATTCATCTCTTAATCAATTTTAATTCGCCAGCCGAAGATTTGTCTTGCAAATTTTAAATTTTAATCACCTCTGATGCTCCGGAAAATTCATCTGTGAAGAACTCAATCAAAAATATCTAGGCAATTCACTTTAAATTCATCGTCGAAGCATTTTCCTTTTGAAAACACATTTTATTCAAATTTGCCTTAGAAAATTTTAAAATTTCCCTTAAGAAAATTCATAATTCGAGCACCAATTAAATTCTTCATCCGAAAAGCGTTGGCGAAGTGCAGAAGACATGGAAATCCGTTTCTCATCGAAGATCATCAGTACCCAGAAGAAAATTTTCTCTGAAACACGATGAATCCATGGGTACACAATGAACGGGTTCATTTAAATTTTAAAATTTTGAACCTTAGAAAAATATTATTCAATCAATTTAAATCCGTTCTTCACATCTGTGATTATCTCGTGTTGCTCTGACTTGGAATTTTTTTTTTGTTGTTCCTGCACTGCCAACATCTTCTGACTCTGTTACTAGCAAATTCATCCATGCTCAGGAAAATTTTATCACTTCAAAGTCTAGGCGTATTTTCTAAAGGAAGAAAATATTTTGCCTTAGAAAAATTTTGAATCATTTTGCATTTTTGAAAATTTTGCCTTAGGAAAATTTTATTCAACTTCGATCATTTGCCAATGGTGGGAAATTTTTATTTCAACTCTTGAAAGCACGTATCATGGAGAATATTCAAATTCCAATGCCTAGCATACTCTTTATTTCACCACCTTTTACACTTTACCTTAGGCGCATATCACACTTGAAGGGGAAATATTCAACTTTCAACGCCTAGTGAACTTTATATTCCCACGCCTTAGCAATTATCATCTCACTTCTTTGTGTCTTGGGCGCATATTATACTTGCTAGAAGATGAAAACTTTCAATGCCTTTGACCCTTGGCTTTGGGCGCATTTCAACATGTGTGGAGGATGGGCGCATATGAGATAGTGTGAAGGATTTATATTTCCAATGCCTAGCTTTGACTTGTTGACTTCTCAAACATGGGCGCATTTAAGCATGTGTGAAGGATGACCCTCTTTGATTCTTTATGATGGGGCGCATTCTGCATGATGTGAAGAATGACCCTTGAACTTCTTCCCTTTTGTCTTCACATGCCCTCACTTGGGCGCATTAGAGCATAGGAGGTGGATGAGATTCTAACGCCCTTGAGTTTCTTCTTTGAATCTTTGACTTCCTCTCAAGATAGGCGCATTTGATGCCTCTAGGAGAATGAAACATATACTTAGAATATTTTGCATGTCATATCTTTGAGGGCGCATTTAGCTATGTGTGCAGGATAAAGCATTTTCACCTCTTTGACTTGCTTGTTGGATGGGCGCATTTTGGCATGAGAGGAGGACGAGTTTTATACTTAGAAAATTTTCAAACATGAGACCTTGCATGAGGGCGCATTTTGCCATAGGAGGTGGATGAAACTTGTGCCTTAGAAAAAAATTTATGCCTCTTCATCAAGCAGGGCACATTTGGAGGTGGCAGGAGGATATCCAACACTTAGAATATTTTTTGATGCTATTAGCTTGAAGTGGGCGCATTTTCATGGTGGTGCAGGATGAAGTCTAACACTTAGCCATTTTTCTTGTCTTTGCCAGCTTCTTCATGCCTTACTATAAATAGTAAGTCTTTGAATTTTCATATCTCAGAAGCTCAGATTGATTTGAAATTTTAAACACTGGATCTTCATGACTCCGTCAGCCTGTTGACACTCCTATCCTGAGCCTGCCTGCTAAAAATAGCATATTTTCGAATGTGGTTTGCTATTTATAGTAACTGTCTGATTCTGATACCTCCACAACTCCGATTGACTTGAAATTCGAATGACGTGCTCCTCACCACGTGACTTGCCTGTTGACACTGGCGCCTGCTGCTGACTTTCTATTTTTAGCCAATTTCTAAAATAACTTACTATAAATAGTAAGTGCTCCGTTTGCCCTCGAATTTTACCAGCAGATAGCTTGAAAGATGCTGATCGCGGTGGGATACACCGGTTTTCGGAAATTCTAACTTTTTATCCCTCATTTTGGGTCCCAAAGCTGGAAACCCTAATTTGTTCTCGTTTATGTTGCATTGCGATCAGCTCGTGATTCTGAAGTGCTGGGAGGCAGCTGCCAGAGTGCACCTGCTAAAAATAGTAAGTTCTCAAATAGGTGGTTATCTCTGTTTGCATGTCACATCACTGCGAAGCTCTCGAAAAACCCATAAAGAATATGCAGACATGCAAAGAAAACCCTAACATGCAAATCCTAAAAATAGCCTCGGAAGACTGAATTCTGAAAGTCGTTATCTCACTTTGCATGTTACACCATCGCGAAGGTCTCTGAAAACCCAGAAGGAATCCTCAGACATGCATTGAAAAATTCTACATATAGGCAAATTCTACATATAGGCCCTGAAATTTGCTCTGAAAGCTAAACTGCTAAAAATAGTAAGCGGTCTGTTTCAGCTCAAATTTTGTAGATGAGTAGCTCGATGTGTTCTGGACACAGTGTGATTGTCGAAATTCCAAGAATGTTGGAGGATTGCCTGTAATTGCACACTTACTAAAAATAGTAAGTATTCAGAATCTGACGAAATTTCAGTGGAAACTTGCTAGAAGCACACTGACAGCAACGTTAATCTCCGTTTTCAATTTATTCACTTCGTTTGACCCTAAGTTGACTAGGAAAGCACAAACCCTAATTCTCAGACTTGACCAAATTTTACGTTTAAGTTCACAGGCGGGAACGTCCCCGGAAAGGCGGGCAGCAGAAAGAGACAGAAAGAGAGAGAGAGAGAGACAAAACAAAGCCCAAAAAGACCAAAATGGAGCAAAAATTAGGGGGTCCCCATCTTGAATGGGGCGATGTGTGAAAAGGTCACAACAAATACATAATCGTGGAAAAAAGGCAAAAAAATCATCTTTAGAGATCCACATTTAAGATCATTGACCATAGCAATTGTAACTTAAAACAGTGATTTTGCAAGATATTAAGGGCATGCTAATGTTAGAACATCACAAATAGTGTACTAATTATTGAAGACGGTTGCACTACATACCTATACTAAAGTAGTTATAGAAAACACCTTTCGAGCAAGAAACGCCTTTTAGATTCTCATCCTGTATGTAAAATATACCAGTTGTTACATTACTCAGAAGTGACAAATAAAAACTAAAAAAATAAAAATTAAATACTACCATTCAACAATTTTGTTTCATAAAACTACAAGGAAACAAGAAGTTATGAACCTTCCATGCCACTTCCACAATCTTGATACTTCATATAATTTTATGCAATTTCTTAAAAATAAAAATGATATGATTCGGAAACATAACCTCTGTTATATTTTGTACTACAACATTCTATTGGATACTTGTTTATAAGTAGTGTTCTAAAGGAAGAAATCTTAAGAGAGATTATAAATGGCACATGTTGGCCAGCCATCAATCACAATGTCTAAGAAAGCCCACAACATCAAGTGTCAGTTACCCATACCAAGCATCTTTGATAGTGTTATGAGATATTTTTTCCAATTACAGCGCATTCTATCATATTATAATATTGCTCTAATTTCTTGGGTAGGTTGGCAGGAAATAACAGATAAATTTGAATTGGGCATTCAAAAAAAAATAGACCAAAGTCAAGAAATATGCATCCATTTGTACATGTGGTCTTCTAATTACAAACAAAAAATAAAAGGGTAGAAAAGAAACTAACTATCAAACTGAAAATAACTATCTACAACATAAAAGGAAATCTATCTAACGGGGCAGGTCAATACAAATATTTGAGAGAACATAGATCAAGACCTTGCAAAATACATTCACTTACAAAGGGAGTCTTTTATGTACAAACAAGAAAGCAATGCACAGGAAGGAAGATAACTACCAAAATGTGTAAATGAAACTAAACTAGCTATTGTTCAACTATCAAACAAAGCCTGTATCCTCTCCCTATGTCAAATGCTGTTCAGTCAAGTGGCAACCATCCAACATAAAAAGAGTAGGAACAAACCCTTAACATCAGTATCAAGAATAAAAACATTTTGATTTTATTGATGTCAGAAATAAAATGTCAAGTATTTCCCAGTACAACATCTAAATGACTAGCAACTACATTTCCCTTCTCTAGTCTTATTGCACAACTACTTAGAATTTCTCTCATAGCTAACTCCCTTAATCGACCTAATAATTATTATTTAAGGTGCTAACTTTATCGTGACATCAACTTATAGCCTCATAAAAAACATAACTTCTATTTATTATTCTATCTTAGAATGCAAAGAAAGGAGAATGTAAAATTCTCGTTTGAGACTGTGTATACTAGAAAATATAGGGCCATCAGACAAATAAATAACCACTATCAAGAATAATGCAAATTGCTTATTCAATGGAGAACAGAATGCTTCGTGCAAGTTACAACTGTCCCTTTCTTGCAATACCTCTTTTACAGTTGCCTATAGTATGGAGAGCACAGAGTGCAGTGCGATGCAGGAGAAGACTGCAGAGCAGACAAGAACTGTTGAAGATATGTACCTTATCCATTAAAGTTCATATGTATTATTTACCATGTAGTTGAGAGTTAAGATAACATTATGAGTAGGTAAGGCTCAATATGAATATGTTCTGGTGTGTCCCATATGTTTCACCCATTCAAAACTTTTGTACTTTATCAAGTTTTAATCTAAAATCTGTCATTTACCTACCCCTAACATGTTCCAAAATCTTGCCTACTTCGAATTTTGTTGGTTCTTTTCCAACTTTCATGGGATTATAAAATGCTCATCGAATATCAGACAAGCTAGTATAAAGAAGTCATTTTAAAAAATTTGACGAACTCAGCACTGGCGCATGCCTGGAGAAAATCACATGCCTCATAAAGGAACCTAAATGTTTACAAAAAAAAACAGACAAACACAACCTCCTAATGATACCATTAACATTTTTTGTTCTTTCCATGAGACAAGACCACAATGCTTGTAGGAGAATCTATAATGTCCACATTTTTTAATTTTTGGAAATGTCTAATTTTTTTGGTATTTTTCTGGTTTATGAGACAAAGCAAAAATTAAAACAGCAAACTGAAAACAGAAAAAGTGGCTAAAACTTATGGTCAAACCCTCAAATGCTAATATACAACTTCAAATGCTTCATAATTAACAAGTCCAAAGTATAATTGGTGATTTATAACTAGTATAAACCCTAGGATTGCCAATAGCACTCAGATCTGAATTAAAATTGTTCTCACAGCATTATTCCACATCAAACACCCATATTGAAACCCTAAAAAGCTGATTTTATTCAATGCATCTGCTGGAAATGATTACAATTGTTAGAAACAATATTTTCAGAGTAAGAATCCACTCAAAAGATGTTAATGACAGAAACATGTCAAAATGTTGATGGTATGGCTGTTGAAAAAAGACCTGGAATCCTAGTACAGCTGCTGAAATAAGTGGTGGCTGGAAATGTATGGCTATTGGAGGACTGTACAACTGAAGTGAGGCTGGAAAAGGGCATGAACAGCAACAAATATTATTAGATTTTCCCTGACCAAGTTGGCACACCACAATACAAATGATGGCAATGATTTATGATGTTGTATGGCTGCTCCAAATTGCCTAAACTATGGGCAGACCTCCCCAGTGTGATGATGCCTCCAAAATCTGCAATAAATGATGGGTGAACAGCAAGTATGCAACTCTGAAATCAGTAACTAATGTTGATAGCATCTCCTCCTCAATGTGGTGCTCATATCTAGGATTACATAATGATGAACAGCAGCAAACAAACTCTAAAAATCAACAATGAAGCCCTCCAAATCATGAACACAACATTTGTTTGCAAATCTAATCACCCCAAATTTGAAAACTCCCAAGATCACCAATTTCAGCTTACATACAATTCCCGGATGTAATTGCCCATGTTAGAGATTATAAGAATACCAATCCACGAGAGAATTCAAGAACACAAAGATTTAAATCAAATAATATAATGTGCTGCCTCTATTCTTCAATAATATATATTTCATATATATAGGATTTCTCATATCCTATATAATAGGAGGGTTGCTATACCTCCTATAACCACTCCTTTACTTAGAATGAGTTGTTTTAACAATTCTCTATATACAAACAAATATTTGTGCAACCAAAAGATGATATTTTAACAAACATATCTAGTGATGTAATATTCCTACCACCCCCCATATTACATCATTCTCCAAATGGGGACATATGGACTAACAACACTTGATGACCATGCTCACTAGTTCATCAACATAAGATATGAGTAGGGACATACACGTCTACTTGTGAACAAAAGTGCAACTCTTCTCACTATGCTTCTTTAATAGGATTGTGTAATGTCCCTTTTTCAGTCCATTCCAATAGACTTGGAAAGTTCCAAGATTCTTGGAGTGCATCGATTTTATCAAAACAGTTTTCTAGCAATGGCAGAGTGTTCCAAGGGTCACGATGAATACAATGGTTTTTTTTAATGCAGATCCAACTTTTAAGGACCATTCCACAAATCTTGGAGATTTTCAACATCCTTGGACAGCACCAACTTTTCTAAACACTTGGGATGTGTGGATAAAAGTAATAAAATAAATAATTTAAGTTGTCTTAAGGTGACTTTATATAATTCAGGCAGCTTATGTTTATTTATTTATTTATTTTAAAGAAGGGTGGCTTACATCATAAAGTGTTTTTAAAAGAGGGCCAAAAAGTATTAGAGCTAGGCATGGAGTACAAATCACTTAAAGGTTATTATTTAAAAGTGACATTAAAAGGGAGAATTAAAATGATATTTAATTAGAAGTTCTCAAAAAAATCACTCTATTTTATTAAGGGAAATTGTTTTTCAAAAAAATGTAGCAAAAAAGTGTTATTCGAAAAAACAACGAAAAAGCAAAAAAACACTTTTTTTAAAAACAATGAAAAAACAAAAAAGTTTTTCAAAAAAGCAAAAAACACTTTTCCCTAAAATAGCTCTAAAAAGGTTTTGAATGGAGGTTGGATCTTGAGAGGAATGGTTAGGCTGAATATTGCATTTGTTGTTTGCTCTAAGTGAGAACATGAATTCTTCTCATATTTTGTGAAGAACCCTTCTGGCTCAACTTCAACCCTAATGCTCAAACTACTTGTTTTTTGTGTTTTGAAGGTTTCTGGTTTTTTTGAAGTTTTTGCATAAAAAGAACATAATGCGATTTTGAAAGAAATGCTTCTAAAAATCTATAATAAATTCAATAAGGTGAAAACTGATACACAGAGATCATTGAATCGATAGCAAATGGTTTTATTTATAATTTCTCAGTGCTTACAATATTCAAACCCTAGCATGCAGATAAAAAGGCAAAGCTGATTGCATTAATTAAAAAAACCTGATTTGCTGATTGCAGCCGCCCAGAATAATTAAGAAAGAGTACGGCCAACATCAACTGGTAATTCTCCAGCATGAAAACCCCTGCAGAATGTTCCAGAGACCAAGGCGTCCCATCTGGTGCAGGCAGAAGGTCAAGAATGAAGGCGTCCAAGCTCACAGGAGAAGTACGGCCCTCAAGCTGATTTGTACGCCCCTTGAACAGCAGCAACAAAATCCGTACTACCTTGGGAAGTGTGCCAGATATCCGATAGATGATGGCAAATGAAAAATATCCCCTTCTGGAAAGGAATCGATCCAAAACATTGACTATTAAAAACTCACATGAAGATCTGTAATAACCTCTGAATGAAGTTATTCAACTGCAGGCAATAAATCAGCTGATATCTCACAGCCTCTGAACTGCAACACTGAAGATGGCTCGTTCTCCAATGCGAATAGACAACTGAAACCCTTGGCTCCGTTCTCTGAAGGAAGAAGTGACAAAAATCGATTTTCCTAACATAATGAAGTTTTTTTCCAAGTGAGAGGAATGGTTAGGCTGAATATTGCATTTGTTGTTTGCTCTAAGTGAGAACATGAATTCTTCTCATATTTCTTGAGGATGAAAGCTTTCTTGGAATACTAGTTCCAAGGATAAAACCCTCCTAGCTAGAACGAGTGATTTCATTAAGAAGTCACCTATGTGCTGAAAATATTGGGTTTAGAGAATGAAAACCCCTCAACATCCATCCATTAGAGCAATTTCATACAAAGATTGCCTTGGTGCAGAAAGTGAAGACATTCCAATATAATATCCCCCAAAGTTTTTTTTTTTTTAAATATCAGCACAATTACACCACTGTTAGCGTTAGCTCCAAATATAAATCGACAAGAATAGTAACCCTTCACCTTTTGATCACCAAGATCCCAATGTGGGCGAGGTGATAGCATACAGTGCTAGGGATCGTTAGCAAACTGAAATGTAATTACAACTGAACATAGGAAGCGAGCCGACCATACAATGAAAGGAAATTGCAAACTCAACCACTTATGCAGCAGGAGTGGAAATATTAACAATTAATAAGGCGGCAAGCCAGCCATGAATCCACACTACCACTTATTCAACATAGGGAATTAAAATACAAGTGTTGAAAGTTAAAATCAGACTCAACCACTTCTTCAGTGGGAGTATAAACAAGAATATAAAGTGCAGATTATAAATAGTTGTTAGTACTACTAAACCAGCTTTACAAAATAGATAATCAGCTGCACAACAATTCAGTTTTTTGAGACTAATTACATCAGAATGTTAGAGACATGTTCTCTAATTAATATAACATGAAAATCTGTTGGCGTTACAGTTCGCACCTCTGGAGTGTGTATTGGCAACGGACAGCTATGCACAGTGCGTAATGAATGCTCTTGAAATTAGGAGGAGAAGCTCCCTCTTTTGTTGATATGCGTGAAAAAGTAAATGTTCTAAATCCTATCTTTTTGATTCAGCTAGAAGAAGCACAAGGTTAAGGAAACCAATACATTGCAACTAAGGTTTTTCTCTGGTTTTGCAAATCTTAACTACAACTAACTTAATGCTTTAAACTATCCTATTTCCTCAAGAGAAACAAAGCATGAGGACTTAGGAGCAGGGAATGTTTAGACGATAAACTTTATAACAGGATTTCCAAGGAGGAGGAACCCCTATCTGAGGCGTAGGCTAATACGAAGGTTATTGGTAACAACATCAAACGATAAACTTTATTACTAAATTCCCAAGGAGGAGGAACCCCTATTTGAGGTGTAGATATGCAACAAGCTTATTGGAAACAACACTTAAACGACAATCCTTCTTTCTAAATTCCCGAGGAGGAACCCCTATCCGAGGTGTAGATGTGAAATAAAAACTATTAATCACAACATCAAACGATAAACTCTACTTCTAACTTGAGGAGGAAACCCTATATGAGGTGTAGATATGAAACAAAGCTTATTAATCACAACAAAAATAAAACTGGGACAGCAAATTGCATAACGAGACACGCACACAATAAACGATCAAACCAACATTATATTTAACCAAGTGAACAAATATTGAAGAGCGATACTATAGGCAAGGTGGGCACAGCATGTTCACTATCACAAGCAAAAGTTCTTGAATAGATACTGAATAGTGATACTACAAGCAAGGTGGTCACAACATGTTCACTATCACGAGCAAAAGTTAAAGATACAATGAGCAAGAATGCTCTTATTTATAGACCTCAAAGGAGTAGGGAACCCTAAAATCTCCTTGAGTTAACATGAGTCTTGCAAGTATGCAAAAATTATTGCTAAACCTAAATGTATGCAACTATACAGTTAACTGGAAAACTACCATCAGCTAATTGAAACAAAACTAAACCAAATGGATGTTTGCAACACGCAAGTCCTTATTGATATGCAAGTCAACTAATAACTAACATCAATTAACTGAAACTGAAAACTATATGAGAACTCCAACTGTACATAGGTATCTCCAAAATAGACATGCAATGAGATGTGGATCAGCAAGTTAACTCGAAAAGAGGCATCAAGTTAACTGCTATGTCTAATGTCTATCCTGAAGAGATGGGACACCCTGATTTGTAGTTCACTGGCCGCGTTCTCGAGCAATTAACCCCTCCACGAAGTCGTTGACTGCATCACCATCTGGGGCACTGATACTCTTCTAAAGCACTCTGTGTCTTCGCAGCATCTCTTCACCACCCGTGATCTGACTCTGCAACTCTCCTCCAATCTTGACCGCCTCATCAAATAATGTTGACATGACTGTAAGTTGATCCAACTTACAGCCAGCGGAATCACCACTAAAAATACCATGAATGAGCACCTACAACTCTGATTGTACATCGGCGAGCTCGATGTACTCACCACCCTCACGCTGATACTCGCAAGGGACTCGTGACATGAAAGTTCTCAGGAACTTGATAGCATTTGTCACTTTTTCTCTGCTCTCGGCCAACTCTACAGAAATTGTTTCATGTATTTTTACCTTGAAGATTAATTGTGTTCTCCAAGTAAAAATAGCTTCCTTATCCTCTTCTTCAGTGACCAAGTCATTATGCCGTCCTCAGATGAAAGATCGTGATTTCATCCCATGGTTTGTCTACCACCAAGTCTCGCTCTGAATCCTGGATTTGTGTGCAAAGTTCGTGGGCATTGTACCTCAACTAGTACAATTATGAAATTATGAAGCGGCCCCTTGTGACGAACTCCTCCTCCCAATCTTTCAAGCACTTCACATAGACAACTAGCTGATTTAAATGATTTTGCTCTGCTGGTAACTCTAACATCTACGGGAGCAAGGTGCTGACATTCTTAGTGTTGTGCATAAGGTTGGAGATATACTAGTGAAGCTATTGGATTTCAGCTTTGAGGGCTACTTTATCTTCTTCGTCCTTTATGACTCTCTCCTTTATGCCTTTTGTTGCAACCTCGAGGAAATCAACGTCTGCTTGATGTGTGCTTCTACTAAGGTTGACGTTTATCAAGGCAAAGTCATCAACCTCTACCTCGTCCAAGTTCTTATCCTCTGGAGGTGCAGCAATCTCAATTATGATTTCCTTGTCAGCGTTCCTTCCCACATGGACTTGTTTCTTTATCCTTTTATCTGGCGTGTCTTGGTAGCCATGATCAAAATCTGAGAAGTCCAATTTGTAGGATGCCTGCCTCCTCTTCCTACCTGTTATGACCTTTTTCACACATCGCCCCATTGCAAATGGGGACCCCCTAATTTTTGCTTCGTCTCAAACTTTTGGCTTGATTTTAGTTAGTTTTCCTATTGTCTCTCTCTCTCTTTCTGTCCCTTTTCTGCTGTCTGTCTTTCGAGGTGTGCCCGTCTGATGTGGGATTTTGGCTAAGTCTATAAAATTAGGGTTTCTATCTTTCTGGTCAACCCGAAGTCAAGTGAAGTGAATAAATTGAAAATTGAGATTAACATTGTTGTCAGCGTGCTTCCAACAAGTTTCCACTGAAATTCCATCGAATTCTGGCTACTTACTATTTTTAGTAAGTGTGCAATTCAGGGTGTTTTCTTAGCTTTCTTGAAATTTCGATCGTCACACTACATCCAGAACATGTCAAGCTACCCGTTGGCTAAATTTGAGCTGAAACCGACAACTTACTATTTTTAGCAGCTCGGCTTCGGGTACAAATTTCAAGGCCTATATGCGAAGTTTTTCAGTGCATGTCTGAAGATTCCTTCTGGGTTTTCAGAGACCTTCGCGATGGTGTAACATGCAAAGTGAGATAACAACTTTTAGAGTTCAGCCTTCGGAGGCTATTTTTAGGGTTTGCATGTCAGGGTTTTCTTTGCATGTCAGGTGATTCCTTGTGGGTTTTTCGAGACCTATGCAGTGGTGTGACATGCAAAGCAAGATAATCACTTATTCAGGAACTTACTATTTTTAGCAGATGCACTCTGGCAGCCACCTCCCAGCACTTCAAAATCACAAACTGATCGCAATGCAACAGAAACGAGGACAAATGGAGGACGTTTGATATGCATGCAAGTCAAATTAGGGTTTCCAGCTTCAGGACCCAAAAAGAGGGGTATAAAGTCAGAATTTCCGAAAACCGGTGTATCCCACCGCGATCAGCATCTTTCAAGCTATCTGCTGGTAAAATTTGAGGGCAAACGGAACACTTACTATTTATAGAAAGTCATTTCAGAAACTGGCTAAAAATAGAAAATCAGCAACAAGCACCAGTGTCAACAGGCAAGTCATGTGGTGAGGAGCACGTCATTCAAATTTCAAATCAAACGGAGTTGTGGAGGTATCAGAAACAAGCAGTTACTATAAATAGCAAATCACCTTCATAAATGGGCTAAAAATAGCAGGCCAACTCAAAATAGCAGTATCAACAGGATGACGGAGCCATGAAGATCTAGCGTTCAAAATTTCAAGGCAAACTGAGCTTCTGAAATATGAAAATCAAATGACTTACTATTTATAGTAAAGCATGAAGAAGCTGACAAAGAACAAAAATGGCTAAGTCTGGAACTTTATCCTTCACCACCTTGAATATGCGCCCTCTTCACAGACATGATGCAAGAAAATTTCTAAGTATAAATATCCTCCTGCCACCTCAAAATGCGCCCAAGTTGGTAGAGAAGTCAAGGAAAATTTCTAAGGCACAAGTTTCATCCTGCTCCCTAGGAAAAATGCGCCCAACATACCTTGATGCCATGGAATAAAATATAAGTGTTAGCTTCATCCTGCTCATGCCTCTATATGCGCCCACTTCAAGAATTGTTGAAAAAGTCTCTAAGGCAAACGAATATCCCCCTCCTATGGCAATATGCGCCCATGTTAAGAAGGTCAATGGTCAACAAGTCAAGGGCGTTGGAAAAAGCTTTATCCCTCATCACATTCAAAATGTGCCCACCTCAAATCATGACATGCAAAATATATTCTAAGTATGTGTTCATTCCTCCTCACATGCTAAAATGCACCCAAGATTAGCAAGGAAGTCAAGTCAAAGGTGGCGTTTGAAATCTCATCCTCTTCCCATGCTTAAATGCGCCCAAGTGAGAGCATGTAAAGACAAAACAAGGACAAGTCAAAGATGGCGTTGAAAGTTCCATCCTCCAACTCATGCAATATGCGCCAAACTTGGCTAGGAAGAAGACAAAATTTTAAAATCCTTCTCACCATAAGAAATGCGCCTATGCCTAGCAAAGTCAAAAGGTCAAAGATGCTTTGTCCTCCTTCCATGCTTAAATGCG
Organism: Sequoia sempervirens; assembly: GCA_007258455.2. Classification (NCBI taxonomy): domain Eukaryota; kingdom Viridiplantae; phylum Streptophyta; class Pinopsida; order Cupressales; family Cupressaceae; genus Sequoia; species Sequoia sempervirens. Next base: position 13,252 of record VDFB02093560.1, read on the forward strand.
CCCATCCTTCTCAAGGGGTAAAATGCGCCCAAATCCAGGCATGTGAAGACAAGAGTTAAGGGCATTGAAAAGTCAAGTCCTACATGACATCAAAAATGCACCCAAGTGCATGAAGTGTGAAATGAAATAAAATTACCAAGGCGTGGAAATAAGATGTTAAGATGTTAATCCTTCACCATGTGTGAAATACGCCAAGGTGAATAAAGATGGTGAAAATAAAGAGTTACCTAGGCGTTGAGGGTGATGGAGATAAATATACTAAGGCGTTGGGATTTAAAAAGAAATATATCCTTCATGACAAGTAAAATGCGCCCAAGGCATTCAGGAAAGAAAATTTTCCTAAGTGAGTTAATAAAATTTCCTCGCAGGCAAAATGAATGATTGAAGGTGAATAAAAATTTTCTAAGGCAAAATTCAAAGGCGCAAGGTGATTTAAAATTTTCTCTAAGGCACAAAATATTTTCTACCTTAGAAAATAAAGCCCAAGTTGGAGAGGACGGGAGAAATTCACCAAGGCATGAATAAAATTGGCAAATGAGTTAGATTGCCAACTACGCAGGATTGATATAAAAAAAATTTCAAGTCAGAGCAACAAGAAATGTTCACAGATGTGAAAAACGGCATTAAATTTGTTAAAAGTTATTTTTTCCAAGGTTCAAAATTCAAGAAAAATTAAATGAACCCGTTCGTTGTATACCCATGAATTCAACGCGTTCTGAAGAAAATTATCTTCTGGGTATTGAAGATCTTCGACAAGGAGTGGATTTCAAGGTCCTCTGCACTTCGCCAAGGCATTTAAGATGGAGAATTTGATTGGCGCTTGAACAATGAATTTTCCTAAGGGAAAATTTAAAAAAATTTCTAAGGCAAGGGATAAAATGTGTTAAAAATGCCTTGGCAGATGAATTTGAAAATGATCGCCTAGATAATTTTTGATCAAATTCTTGATGAAAGCATTTTTCTCGAGTCTGAGTTGGATGAAATATCAGAATGAAGTATGCCCAGGCAGAATGCAAGATGGGTTGGAAATTTGGCTAAGGCATGAAAAATTTGAGGATGAAGTTGGCTAGTCAGGACGATGAACCCTTGGAAGTTAAAACATGAAAATCTTGGTAAGTAAGTTGAGTTTATATTATGAAGTGTTCTAATACTCTTCCCCTTGCTTGTTTTGCAGGAGGAACGTCGAGACCAGACGGCGATGACTTAGGAAGATGAAACAAGTACTCCATGAATACATTTCAACCTCGAAGGAAGAAAAGTTGCGAAAAATGGCTAAGTGTTAAGAATTAGTATAACTCAAGTGACAAAGAAGAAGTTGAAGAACAACGTCAAGAAGAAGATCAAAAACAGTGTGAACGCGTTTCAAAGTTGGAATCTTCTAGAAGGATGATGGACATTAATGGCTCATTTATTACCCCACTCCTCTTGGTGGCGGTTTTTAGGGTGAATCTTGTTTTAGAGTAGCACAATCTGGGCCATCCGGTAGATTATCTGAGTGCGTCCGTTGGACTTGTGACTATATATAAAGGGGAGTCCCCTCATTTGTATCTGCTTAGCTTAGAGTTGAGCGGTGTAGACATAGAGTAGAGGGACAACTAGAAGTAGCTCCAGTATAGATTGATGAGTGTAGTTGAAGAGGAGGAGGAAAGTTTTCCTTTGAAAGCTTTTGCAAGAGATTGTTGTGTAAAACTTTCATAATAAAGATCTTTTCATTGATGGTGAAATTTGTCTTTGTTATGGATAGCTAGCAAGGTTTCTTCATCCCTTCTACTTCAAGTAGCGTAGAGTAGCGTAATTTCATTTTATGCAAGTAGATGTTAGCTATGGAATGTAGTGTTTGATCTAAGAAAGCTTCACTTATCCATACCACTAGTGGGCTCCCGCCCGATGGTGTGTTAAGCCTTGTGTAATTCCAGCCTAGGCGTTGTGGGCCTAGCTTCCAATCACGGTTTGAATGATGGTATGTGATAGTTGTGATGAGTATCTCATAATCAAGTAATAGTGGTTTTGAACATCTTTAGTCATCTCCCGAAGGTGCATGACTCAGGTGGAAGCTATCCGAGGTGAGGCAAAGTGAAGTTTGGTTGAAGTTTGCTGAAGTTGAGCTCCATATCCCGCACTTAAATTTAGACTCTCTAAACCTTACACCATTTCAATTCAGTACTTTCTGGTTAGAATAGGAAACCCGTGCTTCATTGATAAATCTGTCGAATTGTGAAAACCCCTTCCTTTGTTGTTGAACAATTCCGTAAGTCCCCTTGAAATACCAGCAAATCACATTGAGCCAACTGAGACTATTCGCACTGAAGGAACCTTGGAGTTGAACGCATGAACTTTCTTGCAATCTTAGCATGCGGAATACTTTGATCAAGAGAGAGTAGGGTAGCCGTTGGCGACTTTATTCTGCGTTGGTGCGGTCACGAAAACCCATCAACACTGTGCTAATTCTCAGAAGCCAAGGCAGTCTCAATAATCTGCATTTTGGAAGGGTCATGTTGGCGTGGTTTTGAGACCGCACCAACATAGAATACTGTGAGATACCCTAGCCTCCTCTCTTGAACAAAGTTTCACATGCTAAGATAACGAATAAATCATACATTTAACTCCAAGGTTTCATGTCGCGGAAAATAATTTCAGGCCAATAATGACCCTATATCTCGGGGATTCCACAATTGTTCAGGTTGACAACTGAGCCCGGTAGGACTAAGGGCTTTTGGAGTGTGTTTCAAATGATTTGTGAAGTGAGCACCAAGTTTCCTAATTCTAGAATATTTGAATTTAAAAGTAGGAGCCTAAAATTTCTAATCTACTCTAGGCATGGGACATAGGCTCCAATTCTCACAAGCTTCAACCAAGCTCCGTTTTGCACTCGCCCAGGACAACTTCGTAGGGGTGGTGCAATCTTCAAGGAGTGACTCAAGATGTTGGAATCACGATTTGTGAAGACACCCTCCTGTGACATGCCAACATATAAACCATATCAGTTAAATTTCACCAAAGTTCGGTTGACCATAAGCGATACCCGTCGGCGAAACGCTAATGTATGGTTTTAGCGAAGTCTTGTTCAAATCGAGCACCACATTCCACAATTACTAGGTACTTGCATGAAATGAAATCTACTTTACTTTAAGCTACTTCAAGATGCTACGTGAATTGGAAGGACGAAGAAGTCTCAACAACTACTCATAACAAAGAAGAAATCACCATCAATGAAAAATTCTTTTATTATGAAAGCATTCATGACAACTTCTTACAAAGTATCCAAAGGGAAGACTTTCCTTCCTTTTCAATCTAAACTACTCTACTTTCTACTCTATCAATTTCTCTCTACTCCTCTAAGTTCTGCTTCTACTTCTAAATCTAATTCTAATGAATTACAAATGAGGGGGACTCCCCCTTTTATAGATGGCCAAGTCCAACGGACGGCTCAGATTACAATCGGCTGGATGGCCCAGATCGTGCCACCTCAGCCCTAAACAAGATTCACCCTAAAAACCGCCACAATGGACAGTAGGGTAATAAATGAGCCATTAATGTCCATCATCCTTCTAGAAGATTCCCGTTTGTAGACGCGTTCACACTGTTCTCGATCTTCTTTCTTGACGTTGTTCTTCAACTTCTTCTTTGTCACTTGAGTTTCAACACTTAGCCATTTTTCGCAACTTTTCTTCCTTTGAGGTTGAGCCATTTTTCGCAACTTTTCTTCCTTTGAGGTTGAGATGTCATCTTGGATTATTTTCTTCATCACTTTAAGTCATCACCGCTCCGACCTCGACGTTTCTCCTGCAAAACAAGCAAGAAGAAGAGCATTAGAACGCTTTATAATATAAATTTTAACTTACTTACCAGGATTTTCGCGCTTTAACTTCCAAGAGTTCATCGTTTTCCTCTAGCACAACTTTGCTTTCTTCATGATTTTTCAACATTTTGACTTCAACTGTATTCCCCTTTACTTTTCCAGCTGAGGTGTTTGCAATTTTGATCTCATTCATCCCTGGCTTAGGAAAACTATCTTCACGAAGAATTTGAGCAAATTCACCTAGGCAGTTCCTTTCAAATTCATCATCTGGAGAATTTCACCTTGAAAACACATTTTCTTCATTTTGCCTTAGAAAATTTTCAAATTTCCCTTAGGAAAACTCATCAATCCAGTGCCCATCAAAAGTCTTCATCCTGAAGGCTGCAGCGAAGCATGGAAGACTTTAAAATCAACTCCTCATCAATAATCTTCAATACCCAGAAGAAAATTTCCTTTAGAACGCGTCGAACTCATGGGTGCACAACGAACGGGTTCATTTAATTTTCTTGAACTTTGAACCTTGGAGAAATAACTTTTAACAAATTTAATCCCGTTCTTCATCTGTGAATATTTTCTTGTTCTGACTTGAAAATATTTTTAAATCCATCCTGCAATGCCAGCATCTTCATCCTCGACAAACTTTACTCATCTCAGGAAATTTCATCATCTTGCAATTCTAGGCGTATTTTCTAAAGGAAGGAAATTTTGTGCCTTAGAAAATTTTGAATCACTTAGCACTTTTGAAAATTTTGCCTTAGAAATTTTTTTATTCACCTTCAATCACTCTACCTGTGGTGAGGAAAATTTTATTTTGCTTCACGCCTAACATGTCTTGTTCATATTTCCTTCACCTTGTATTTTACTTCATACTTCCATGAAGGATGGGCCCATTTGCCTTGTCATAGAGAACATTCTCAACGCCTTTATCTTTACATGGCGCATATAGAGGTAGCAAGAGGACAAGCTTCAAACGCCCAGCAATATTCATCAACTTTACCTTATAGGCTTAGCATTTCCAACGCCTAGCAACACTCCCTCTTACTTTATCCTTTGGCGCATTTCACACTTGAAGAGGATGGAATATTCAACGCCACCCTTAACCTCTTCTTGTCCTTGGCTCATTTGAGAGGGTGAGAGGGATTTCAAATTTCCAACGTCAAACTTTGACTCTCTTCCCTTGCTAACTTTGGGCGCATTTTGCATGATGTGGAGGATGAAAAACGTTGACCCCTTTGACCTTTTTCATTTTGGGCGCATTTGAACATGCATGAAGGATGGGCGCATTTAGGGGGTGGTGGAGGATATTTCCATGCCTTAGAAAATTTTGCCATCAACTCTCTCAACTTGGGCGCATTTTTCCATGCAAGAAGGATGAAGATTCTTTCCTTAGAAAATTTTGAACTTCTTCCTAGAGTGACGGGGCATTTAGCCATGGGTAAAGGATGAGAGTTGATACTTAGAAATTTTCTAGCATGAGACCTTGAGCTGGGCGCATTTTCATGTTGATACAGGATGAAGCCTCAGACTTAGAACTTTTTCTCATCAATCTGTGAAGAGGGCGCATATTCAAGGTGAAGCAGGATATTTCTCGGGCTTAGCCACTTTTTCTCGCCCTCGCTAGCTTATTCTTGTTTGGGCGCATTTTAGCATGGCTGAAGGATAAACTTTGTACTTAGCCATTTTCCTTTCCTTCTGCCAGAATTTCCATGTCCTGCTATTTATAGTAAGTCTCTTGATTCTCGCATCTCTGAAGCTCAGAATGACTTGAAATTTTGAGCGCTGGATCCTCACGACTTCATCAACCTGTCGTCACTGCTATTTCAGGTCGGCTTACTATTTTTAGCCCATTTCTGAAGGTGATTTGCTATAAATAGCAACTGCTTGCTTCTAATAGCTCCACTTCTCTGATTGACTTGAAATTCGATTGAGGCGCTCCTCACCACGTGACCTGCCTGTTGACATCGGCGCATGCACTTGACTTGCTATTTTTAGCCTGTTTCTAAAATGACTTACTATAAATAGTAATTGCTTTCCGTTTGACTTCAAATTTTACCAGTAATGCTTTGAGGATGCGTCGTGGTTTACACCGGTTTTCGAAAATTCTAACCTTTTAGCCTCTTTGAGGTTGAAATTGGAAACCTAATTGCTTTGCATGCATATCAAATGATCTGTTTGTCTTTGTTTTCGGCATTCTCGTGATTCGAGCTGTTGGGAGCTTGAATACGCCCTAAAAATAGTAAGTTCCTTCTTGAGGTGATTATCTCCATTTGCATGTCATACCAACTGCGAAGCTCGAAAAAACCAGGAAGGAATCATCGACATGCAAAAGAAACCCCGACATGCAAACCCTAAAAATAGCCCCGGAAGACCGAATTCTGAAAGTCGTTATCTCATTTTGCATGTTATACTGTCGCGAAGGTCTCGAAAAACCCAGAAGGAATATGCAAACATGCAGAGAAAAACTCTGCATCTAAGCCCTGAAATTTATCCCGGAAGCTGAACTGCTAAAAATAGTAAGTTGTCTGTTTCAGCTCAAATTTTGCACGCGAGCAACTTGATGTATTTTGAACGCAATGTGACAGTCGGAATTTCAAAAAATGTTGAAGGATTGCCTGTAATTGCACACTTACTAAAAATAGTAAGTACTCGGAATTTGATGAAAATTTGTTGAGAGTCTGCTGGAAGCACACTGACATCAATGTTAGTCTCAAATCTCAATTTACTCACCTCGTTTGACTTCAAATTGGCTGAAAAGTTCAAAACCCTAATTTTCAGACTTGGCCAATTTCATGTTTAGGCTCACATACGGGAACGTCCCCAGAAGGCAAACATCAGAAAAGAGACAGACAGAGAGAGAGAGAGACAAAAACCAAAGCCAAAAGACCAGAATGGAGCAAAAAATTAGGGGTCCCCATCTTGAATGGGGCGATGTGTGAAAAGGTCACAACAGGTCAATGCTAAACCTAGGAACCCCTGATGAGTGGGAATGCGTGGAAGCACCGCTACGTGGTCGCGAGTCTAGTTCCAAATTGATGTGAACCAAAACTAGAGATTGTTCTAATGTTGGTGATGACATAGGAGGCTCTCCCTCTGTTTTGGCATACTCTCCACTGTATTTGTGGCAATCTCCACATGTGTTTCTTGCTGGTCCAAATCAGCAACTAGTGCTTTTCCCTTTGAATTTCCAGACATTTTGCTTCCCTTAGGAGGGTTACTCCATTTCTTTTGTCTGGGCTTTGTCCTTGACGTGGAAGGCAGTGAAGAATCCACCGGTGGCAGCTCTGTATTTGGCATGGCTTCCCTCCTCGTCTTCTTGCTATCCAAGTAGAGTATGTTGTTTTTGATAACCCTGCTTGATCTTTCCTTAACAGATATGCATTCCTTGGCAAACCAATCGATGGCTAGAAGTGGTTGTGTGTCAACTTGTTCTTTGAAGAATTGAGGAAGTGCATCCCCATCATCATCTGACAACCTGTTGGTGTACGTTTTATCATCCACCGAACACACAGAATAAAATTTCCAAAGACACTCTATCCTCTCTTGAAAAATCACCGCGTATGCTAAGATTGCGAGAAGATCATATGGCGATTCCAAGGTTTCATTCGTCAGGTCATGACATGTGGATAAGCTCAATGGGCGTTGTGATATGTTGGTAATACACAAGGGGACTTACGCTAGGCAATTTCTTACAAGTTCGGGACTTAGACGGATTTATCATTAAAGGCTTCTTCGGTTAGGACTTTTGATTTGGATCTCAAAAAAAAAGGTGCAAAAAGATAAGGGTTGAGAGGATCTATTCTATGCCTAGGAATTTAAGAGACTGTAAAGATTCAGTGAAAGGAATAATCACGCTTTGTTTCGCCTCCCTGGGACAACTACGCAAAGTGGGTGCAATCTTCAAAGGGTGTGATTATAATTTTCAAGCCTCAAATGAGTCCGAAGTTAGGCGTCCACAATCAAAAGCTCAGGCTAACTTTACGCATCGAATGCAAATCATCCATCCAAAGAAAGTATGAGCAATATTTCACCATTTAATCTATACGATCAATCTCAAATTCACTTAACCAATATTCAAAGCAAATTCTACTTAATTGTAATCTAATCCTAAGCTATGGTAGAAGAAGTTATGCAACCTTGCTTACTACTTGACAATAAAAGTGATTCAAAGCAAATCATGCACAAGAGCTTTTATTATCGGAAATAGTCTCAATGCAACAATTTCATACACTGTCTCCACACTTTACAAATGAGGGGCGAGCTCAATTTATAGGCTCCCCAATTACAATTCAATGGCCAAGATTGATTTAGGATCAACGGTCGAGATTACAAAATAAAACCCTAATTAGGGTTTGTCACAACCGACTACCTCTCGACCAATGAGAAAATTACATTTGAGGACACTTGTCCTTTTTGCTAAATATAAATTAACAATAAAATAGAAAGTTGTTGCATGTTGATTTGGAACAATTTGATTGGTTGGAAGATGACAAGGCCACCTCAGCGTGTTGGATGCCTTCCTTTGTCGCTAAACTTGCCTTAGAATATTTTCCTTGCCGATGACTCGTCTGTTGGCGTTTAAATTTACACCTGGAATCATTGTTGAAGCGGGAGCTATGCATAAAGCTGCTCTTCAAATTAGGAGGGCTCCCAATTGTTGAAAAGTAAACTAAGAACTAAGTTGCCTATCTTTTTGATCAGCTTAGAGCACAAGGTTTATTAAACACAAACGCCGCAGCTGAGATTTTCTGATTTTAAGAACTTCAACTACGACTAACTTAAACTAAAGACGTTTCTAACTTCTCAAGTAATAAGCAGAGCGAGAGAAACTAGAAATGAACAAGGTGGATTTCTGACAAAATACTTCAATTAACTCTCTCTCAACAAACATCTACACACTTCAATGCAAAAGTTTAAATCAAGATCATAAAAGTAGAACATAGAAACAGAAATCTGAGATGTTATGAAGGCAAAGGAGGCTCATGATTTTATTACTCAAACTTCTGGAACAAAACTCACTTCTAACATGCCTGGAATAAGAAATTGCAGCTAAAGAGGCTTGCAATCTTATTCTTACACAATAGAAACAGCAATTACATTAACTCCTTGTTGGCTAAAGAGGCTCAACAATTTGCTATCACAACACAATTGAACAACACTCGAATAACAAATAGAAGGCACAATAGGCTCAGCGTTTTGTTATCACTAGCATGGTTAAAGAAACTAATGAGCAAAGGCTCTTATTTATAGACAAGCACAGGAGTAGGTAGCCCTAAAATCTCCTTGCTTTCACAATCTAGGGCTTGCTCAACAAGCAAGCTTTATTACTAAATCTAGAAAGAAGATAACATCTAACACCTAAGAAAGCAGGAAAAAGCGGGAAATGCCAACTATTACATTTTATCTTCTTTCTCTTCTCAAAGAATGGATAAGAATTATTCCAAGAATAGAAAGAAAGCGGAAAAGAAAGCTTCTAGAAAAAAGTTTCTTTAAAGCTCGATCACATCCACTAGAAAATTAGAAATTGTGTCTCGGTTCGAGGCATCTATGCCCTCAATAGCAAAACACCGCTTTTCTAGAATATCTTCAACATCTGCAACAGATCTCAGGAAATCTTCGACCTCATTGGCCACTTTCTCGAACTTTGTTGACATCATCGAAATATGACCTATCCTTCCGCCAACTGGATTGCAATTGTGAACAACACTCTGGAATTGATCTTGCACTTCATCAAGCCCGACGTTCTTTGGCAGAGTCTTATTCTTTTCTTTCATCCACCTCTGCGCAATCTTCTTACTATATTTGTCTTTATGCATGTCCCATATCCTTTCACATTCACCTTTTGAGATAGTAACACTTTCAGGCCATGGGGGAATGGAAAAACACTTCTCGATCATATCAGGCTTCAGAGTACAAATTAGTCTACCATTTGCTGATTGGATCTCCCTAGTAGCCGGGTTGTAATGCTTGATGCAAGCGATTACGAACTCAAGACTCTGAACTGATATAGGAATAGACGCTGCTGCAAGGAGTCCAGAATGTCCCAGGTTCCTGATTGAGGTGTTGCCTGCGCTCTCCAAAGCGTGTAGATCAAACACCAGCTTGATATGATGCAAGTCTGTCTCAACGGTTTTGATGTAATCATGATAAAGACCTGATTCAGTCTTGAAAACATTGGGAGTGTACTCCATTTCGGAAAACTTGAAGAATGACTGTAAACTCGCCTAGGTTCAGACAAGTTTTGAGCAACTTCTATTTTTAGAATGCTGATTTTCTTCGCTCCAACGAACAAATTTTTTGAAAATTTTTTGAGATATGGGTTTTGCTCAGAATTTCGTTGCAAGACAACCCAAATCGTCCGTTTTCGAAAATTTTGCATTTTGCCTGAAAAAGTAGCAAACCCTAATTTCTTCAATTTTTCACAAAAAAAGTTGACACCTGGGTTTTGTTCAGAATATGATTAGAAATGAACCCAGTTGATTAGATTTACAAAATACTATGGCTGATCAAAAAAGCAGCCAACCCTAGGATTTGAAACTTTCTTGAAAAAAAACTATGATATGGGTTTTCTTCAAAAGACTGATTTGAGAGGACCCAAATGGTTGAAAACTGAATGCACTGAGGATTTCACTGACATGCAAATAAAAAGCAGCTGCTGCAACTTGATGAAGTTCTTGAAAATTCTCTTCAGAAGAATGAAGTGAAAAGACCCAAATGGCTGAAAATTTGAAAACCTTGGCCTTCTCCTTGAAAAATTTGATCTTCTGGATGAAAAAGCTTGAAAAAGAAAGGGTTTAAGTTGCTGGTCTGAAAATTTTGATGAGAAACCAGCAAACTCAGCTCTTGAATCTTGAAAAATTTCTTCAAACTTGCTGCTCCAACTTTCTCCTTTGAATGCTGCCTGCAAAAATAATGAAAATCACATGAAAGAGAGGTGTTAAATAAACTTAGGGTTTTGTTTTTGCTTTGCTTTCTTTTGCTTTTATTTCCAAAACCCTAAATCAGTTGTTCAATGCACTTGGACGCCCTCATCCTCTTTGCAACTTTGAAAATTCTTGAAAACTTTGCAAAATTTTCGAAGGCATGAGAAGTTGGGCACCCTTCTTCACCAGGGGCGCCTACTTCAAGCAATGTTAGCCATTTTTTTGATATTTTCTACTTTTCACTATTTTGACCCCCTACTTCGCCTTCGATTTCCGGCTTGCAGATTCATCTGATGAACAAGCTGAAGGATTCATCGCGGAGCCTGACTGATTCTGAGAAGATTGTTCTGGAGGCGTCTCTAGCTAAAATCTTCATCTCGACCTTCGAATTCATGGGAGCCTTTTCCTTCCAAGGGCGCCCATTTTGTCTAGAGTTAGCCATTTTTCATGATCTTCAATTTTTTCATTAACTCCTCTCCTACAGATGATCTCGTCGAATCTGGTGACTCAGGGATCGGATTGACTGCCTGTTATGCTCGTTGCATAGCTAATGAAATATTAGGAGGGGTCTTCTGAGACGAACTTCGCCAAATAGTGAGTTTTGGACCCTCAAAAGCTTGGGTGCCCCTGGCAAGCTGGGGCGCCCAAACTCACCAGAGTTAGTTTATTTTCAAATTTTTCTTGTTTGCTTCTGAATCTCAGTTTTTAGCCCTCGTCAGACCCTCCTTTCAGCTCCTCGTATCTAGCGACTGCAAACTCTAATTGACACGCTAGATATCTCGTTGGAAAGCTGGATCAACTATGAAGAAATTACGTTAGAGACACTTTTGTGAATTCATATGTTTAGCCCCTTGAAATCTTGGCGCCTCTTCTCTCCGGGGGCGCCCAAACCTTCCAGACTTGGCCATTTTTTCATTTGACTTTTTTCAAAGTTTAAAACTTTCATCTTGTATGTTCCTCTTTGATCTGAATCTGCTAGAGATTGGATAATCTGATGATCGGACAGAGACAGGCGTGTCGAAGCTGGCTGAAGACTGAAGAGATCGAGCATATTCTCCAACCCTAACAACTGAGTTAGGTGTTCCAAAAAGCTGGGCACCCTTCTTCACCAGGGGCGCCCAAAGTTCCCAGACTTAGTCAATTTTTGATAATCTTCGTGTTCTTCATTCTAACTTCTGTGTGAAACCTCTCCATTCGGCCTCGAATTCCGGATGACTGGATAATCTGACGACTGCACCGTTGGATTCGTCGCAAAGCTGACAAGGAACTGAGCAACTTTGGTTGGAGGAGTAAACCCTAATTTTATCATTTAATGCCCTAAAAAGATGGGCGCCTATTCTCACCTGGGGCGCCCAAGGCTGGCAGTGTTAGAAATTTTTCACAAATTTTTCACTTTCTTCTCCGTTCTTCGTGCTATCTCATGAACTCACCTTCTGTTGAATGCGGTGAATGGCAGCTGGCCAGCCGGCCGGCCCTCCGGTAGTGACCTGGAGCTCTGTTATGCATAGCTTCTAAAAAGCGGAAGATAATAGACCCACTAGAACCAAAGCCCGACTATTTGAGATTACATTGCATTAGCGATATGGAAGTATTTTGGAGCCAATCAAAATCAGTTTTGAACCATGGATAGCTTTCTATTTTTAGAAAGTTTTGCTGAATATCCGTTTTCGAAAACCGTCAAAAGTTACTATTTTTGAAAATTTCACAAAATAGCAATTTTAAGTAAATATTGGGATGAAAAGAAACCGAGATCTGGGTTTCATGGGTCATGAGCATCTTAAGCAGGCCCGGATCGTCGATTTTGAAAATTTTGAGTTTTAAACCCTCATGCAAGACACGCACCCCCAAATTTTGACTTTTTGACTGATTTAACAAGACTTTTACTCATTTCTACAAAATGTCTAAGTGTAACAAAAAATTTAATTTTGGGGTACAACATGTTCGTTGTGCTTGTTCCTTCCTAGCTTTGATCTTGGATTCCTTTTGAGACTTTGATTTCTTCTTCTCGCCTGTACTGGAATCTTTGAGGTCTGGAAGTCTCCCCTTGGAGTAGATCTCTAGACTTGAAGTTGGTTGCTTTGAAATTCCTCCTGCTTGAACTGGGTTGATGTTATTCCTTTGGATTCCCTCTCTGAATTATCCAATTTGTGTCAAGAAATTGTTTGGAACACCCTTCTTGTCACCATTTGATTCTGATTGGAAGCTTGTTTTTAATTCTTCAGGAGATGAAATCCCTCAAGAAGATGCCTTGATTGCTTCAACAGGTCTGGGATTGTAGATGAAATCCCTTCAAGATGTCCGAATATTCTTTCAAGTGCCTTGAATTTGGAGAAGAATGCCTTTGTTCTTGGAATTTTCTCTGTGAAGTATTTCGCATACTTAGCCAAGTTTTGGCTATTCAAGTTCATTTTGTAACACCTTCACGCGAACTATTCAACATTTAGCCAAGATTTTGGCCATCTCGATGCTCGAATGAACTTTGCCCATGGACTTGCCTTCAATTCTGAATCCGGCTATGTAGGACAAATTCCATCCTTGGACAAGGATTTTATCCACTTCCTCTTTACTTTTCCTCTTTATTCCCCTTGTTTTCCTTCCAACACTTAGTCAATTTTCTGAATTTCTTCTCCTTGGGCGGACTTTACTAATACTTAAACATTTTTCTTTCTTAGGCCATGCCGGACTTTGCCTGTGTTTGGACATTCCTTGCTGGAGGTAAGTCGGACTTTTTCTTGCTTGTGACGTCCATCCATTTTGTTAACACTTGGAATTTCTTTATCTTCATGGCAGACTTTGAAACTTTTATTCCATGTTCTCTTTGATGTCTAGGCAATCTTTGAATTCTTCTTGCCAAGGTCGGGCTTTGGAGTTTTCTTTCCAAGCTTGAAGGCGTACTTTCTTCATGTATTTCCACTCCTTGGCGGACTTCCAAAATGTTCTGCACAACATTTTTCAAAGTCAGGTCGGACTTCCAGAACTTTGTGCTATTTTCCATATCTCCAAGGTGGACTTTGTGAATTTGTTTCCAAGGCATGATAGGCTGGGCAGACTTGACAAATTTCTTTCCACTTCCATGGCGGACTCCATGAATATCTTTCCATGTTGCTTTTGGCATGGCGGACTTCCTTATGTATTTGCCATCCATTCTCAAGCTTGGGGCGGACTTTGGAGTTGTCTTTTCCATATCTAGGTCGGAGTTCACAACTTTCTTGCCATATTTCATTGATGTCTAGGCGGATTTCAACATGTGCTTTCCATTATTCCTTTGACACTTAACCATTTTTTTTATTTTTTTTAAATTTTACTCCCATGGTGTCAATACCTAGCCATTTTTGTAGAATTTTCTCTCCCAAGGCATTAATATTTAGCCAAATTATTTGTTTTCTCCCTCAAAGGCGTCCATACTTAGTCAAATTTTGGACCCTCTTGCAAGCTAGGCAAACTTTCTCAACCCTTTTTCCACTATCTCATGGGTGGGCGGACTTTATCCTAGCCAAGACATGGCATGGCGGACTTTGGGTTAGGCTTGCCATTTCTTTATCTTGGCTCGGGCGGACTTGCTGACTTTTATGCCACATCCCTCAAATTAAGGGTGGACTTCCAAGTTTTCTCGCCATCTCCCATCTCTATGACAAGGGCGGACTTTCCATTAGTCTTGCCATTGTCTTCAAATGCTGGGGCGGACTTCCAAGTCTTTGTGCCAAGAGGTGGGGCGGACTTTGAGAAAGTCTTGCCATTCTTTTTGCTGGGCGCACTTCCTCAGACTCATGCAATTTCAGCCATGAATGTCCCTTTGCCATCTTGATTTTTCAGATTTTTCAATGGTTTTTGGTTGATTTTTCAATGGTTTTCCAGATTTTTGCATACTTTTCACCTGATTTTCACTTGTTTTTCATTGATTTTTGCATGCTTTTATCTGATTGCTTTTTGACTGATTTTCTGATTTTTTTGCTTGATTTCTCCAGATTTTTGGCCTGTTTTTGGTTCTAAAAGTGGAAATATTGACTCGTTGACCAGGGTTGACTTTCTAAAAATAGAAAAAGCAAAATCCCTAAAAAATAGGGAACCTAGATTGATCCAAAAATGCCAAAAATGAAAAAAGCAAAAAAAAAAAGCAGATTCCCTAAAAAGTAGGAAGTGTCAGAATTGGCTCAAAGCATAGGTGATCCTCATCTCCCGGACCTTCTGAGTCCTTCCATGATGTTTATGCATTGATTCAGGCATGGATTCTCAAGTTGGCTCAGTGACTCTCAAAAGACTGACTTGAAACTCTCAAATGATGACCTCATTGTAAAAGACTAGTGATAAGCAGTTGCGATGCCAAGGCAAAAAGCGAAAACAGGGGGTCCCCATTTGCAATGGGGCGAAGTGTGTGAAAGGTCACAATAGGTCTCCAAGTGGACTCCTCAAGGTTTCCTACCCATCTTGGGACCATCTATCCATTGACCTAATTACCAACCTTTCCCTCCACTAACTCTATCCTTACCCATCTTGGGACCATCTATCCATTGACCGAATTACTAGCCTTTCCCTCCACTAACTTCCTATCCTTAGTGGGTATTAGCGAAAGGGATTTAACTGGAATCTATTCTTGGAGTAATAATCATAATAGCTTTGAGGTGCAATAATTGCTATAAGCAACATTATTGTGACATTAATAAATAATATCCATTTATTTCTATGTGTGGAATTTGTCATTCACTAATGTAGTATAGATGAACTCAATATGTTGACATATATATATCTATTGATTACAAAACGTGTCATATGCATTCACTTATCATATCATATTTAATTGGATTCGCAATTCAACACAGATTAGAGTGTTTATAAACATTCGCTGACATTTAATCTAATAAGAAATGGGTTAGATATTACATTGTAACCCACTATCCATAATAACTCACAATTCGATTATATAATCCTTAATGTTCCCCAGTCGGTTGAGAGTACTTACCTCTAAATCAACGCACTAACTGGATTTTCTCAAGACGTGATTTCCTGTAACCCAATCTATCTTTTCTCTCCACGCGATGATTCTTGTAAGAATACCCATGTCCAACTTGCAGGAGGCTTTAGATCCTTCCTTTTCAATAACTCTCACGTATATATCTCCTCCTTATTACTCACTATGAATGATTCTTCTATAATATAAAACATCCCTCAAGAACCCCTAGATGGAATTCTATTATACCACTTAACGTCATAGTGAATGGATGGAGTCGTCATTACTTATAAGACCCAATAATTGCTACAAGCATCATTATTGGATAATCATAAATAATATATATATATTATCTCATATATATCGTATGTGCCCACCATCTATGATGTATCTATGAGTTTAATATATATATATATACATCTGAGTATACACTTATCAATTGTTAATCATATCCTTCCAACTCTCAATATGCTTATCTATCCTAATAGATATTCAATTATCATTTATATTCATGCATAATAATGTGCTAGAATATGTTATGAGTACCTCTTATTTGTTAATCACCATCATATATATATATGTATGTATCTGAATTTATATACTTGTCATTTATGTTTATTCATCACAACCTATTTAGATATATCCATAAGTCATGACATATCTAAATGTATATATTAAATATATTTATAGTGTTAACTGAGATGTAAATTAACAATGTATGTGCTATCTAAATCTACTAAACTTACCTTCTACATACCCAAGTAGTCATAAATCTTTATTTAAATATATAATAATACTTACCTCTATGTTGGCTATGTTTTAACATATATCAGAGATTGGCAATGTAAGACATTTGTCTTCTATGTACATTTTCCAGCGCTTGATGATTCTTATTCTTTCCATTCGATGTCTTTTGACCTTGATTCCCTATTCTCCAACGATCTGCAGGATAGGCGTCTTACTTTTAGCTTCGTGTGTATTTTCTTTCTTTTTCCATACCCTGACCGATGCCTTTAGACTAGTCATTTATGTCTGTTATTGGGACGTGTCTCTTCTTGTACGTGCCCTGCCTTGTGTAGGAACCGATTCACCATCTTTGACCGATCCCTTAGTAAAGATGCTGATTGTTTTAATCACCCAGCTTTATGAATTCGGTTTGGTAATATTTGTTTGTATTTTGATATTTATTTACATGACATAGTTTATATTTTATTTTGCATACTTTCCTTTATTATGGTTTATGGAGTTATATATATTTATTAGTTTATTATGATTTTTTTCAAGTATTAGTATTATAGTCAGATTTATCATTGTAGTATACAATCATGTTTGAGATAATAGTGGTTAGATATAATTATGATATTTATCTATAATGATCATATTAAATTGTAATTACTCATATTTGGGCTATTGGAATTTTGACATGAATTTTGATACCTTTGGTTGTTACAATCTTGGCGAATATGTCAATTAGTATTTATATATTATAACGATTGTATTTACAATGATATTCAATATTCATCTAGTATTATCAATTTTATATTTATAATTATAATATTATCGTGATATTTATGATTATATTTAAATCATAATTACTTATGTTTGGATTTGACATTTATTTGTATCTTATTTATTTATTTGTCTTTTAGATGCTTTAAAACTTGGTGTAATAATTTCAAGGGACATGACAGCTTCCCCTTACAATTTGAAGAATAGTTCTACAATAAGTGCTGTTCTGTTTTCTATTGTCTCGAAAAATACAAAATAAAATGCCAACACCAATCATTTTCCTTAATAAAATAAATACCAAATCAGGCCAAAAATAATAATTATTAGAAATTAACTTTAATAACCATTTGCCCTAATAAAAAATGTACAAAATTAGGCCAAAAATGATGAATGTTGGCTTTTGCTTTTATTATTTTTTCTTTTTTCATGAAAATTATTTTGCATGTTAGTCTTTCCCAATTAGCCATTGCATATTTTGGATTTGCTTTAATATTGTATTATTAAATATTCGATCCCAAAACCATATTATTCTAAATAAAACTTGCATTGATGGACCAAAAAAATGTTTGTCTTAAAAAAATTATTCAATTACAACCATATAAACAAAATGATATTTTGCCTTCAACATTGGGAATATGTTATGCCCCTACCCCTATAGTGTGTATAGTGTTATGAGCAGTCGGTTTGTGGCTACCTTAACTCTTAATTAAGTCATATTATCATTATTATATTGTTATTTAGTTATTTAGGTTGGCCTAAGACTTATATAGGGTTGTCTAGGTCATCCTAGGCGATATCCTAGGCATAAGTATGGTATATATAGGAGGTTATAGATAGGCTATTATTATCATGTTGAGTATTGAGTTCTTATTGAATAATATTAGAGGTATCCCCCTTGAAGTGGATTAGGAGGTTGCCCCCTCAAAGTGGCATATTATTATCAATTATTTGCAACATATTTCAGATTATATTATTATTGTGAAAGTTGTTTCATAACAAGTGGTATCAGAGCATGGTCTTGGCACCATGACAAGACATTTTTTTTCAATTTTGGAGGTCATTTTGTGAAACGCATTATCTCCCAGATTTTGGTGAATTTTTGTCTAATTTTTAAAGGGTTTTTGAAGAGAACATTAAAGCAGCTACAGTCCAGATTTGAGAGAAATTGGAGAAGAATTGAGTGATTTATTGCAGAATTAGGGTTTCTTCACAATTTATTTGGAAAGCACATATCTTCTAAATCCTGCCAAATGTCTTCCTAATTTTTAGAGGGTTTTTGGGGCAGTAAGAGAGGAGCCTAAAATAAAAAAATTAAAGTGAGTGGAGCATAACTGAGTGATTTATTGCAGAATTAGGGTTCCCAAAAATTCACAAAACACCTTATTTTTGGGAGGATTTTCTGGAAAAGTGCAAACTAGGCCTCAGTAAGTGGGGCAGTAAGAGAGGAGCCTAAAATAAAAAAATTAGAGTGAGTGGAGCATAACTGAGTGATTTATTACAGAATTAGGGTTCCCAAAAAAATCACAAAACACCTTATTTTTGGGAGGATTTTCTAGAAAAGTGCAAACTAGGCCTCAGTAAGTTACAGAAAAAATTTCAGACTTAATTTGTGTAATTTATTAAAAAATTATCTTTCTAGAACTTCTTCAAAACAAAAAGTAGCCACAAAAAAAGAAGAAAAATAAAAAGAAAAAGTAGAGCAAGAGAAAGAGAAAGAGAGAGAACAAGAGCAATAACAAAAACAAGAGCAAGAACAAGAGCAAGAGCAAGAGCAAGAACAAGAATAAAAGCATGAACATGAAGAAGAAGAACAAGAAGCAGCAGTAGAAAAAGAAGCGGAAGTAAATAAGGAGATGAAGAAGAAGAAAAAGAAAAAGTTAGCATTGCGGGCAATGCTTTTGTAAAGAGGGGCAATGTTATGTCCCTACCCCTATAGTGTGTATAGTGTTATGAGTAGTTGGCTTGTGGCTACCTTAACTCTTAATTAAGTCATATTATCATTATTATATTGTTATTTAGTTATTTAGGTCGGCCTAAGGCTTATATAGGGTTATCGAGGTCGGCCTAGGTGATATCCTAGGCATAAGTATGGTATATATAAGAGGTATAGGTAAGTTATTATTATCATTAATTAATTATTAGATACCTTTTTGCTTTAATTACTTAAACTAAACTTAGGAGTTGCTTTTTTATATTAGATTGAGCTATATTTAGAACATGTCTCATTGCATTAGATGATGACACTTGTCTCAATCTAATCAAACCCTCATCTAGGGTTTTCTTTTTTGCTTTTATAAGCATTCACCTTTCATTGTAATCATTCATTCAAGTTATTGCATCAATACGATTTCTCAAGTTGTTGAGTACAATATTTTTCTTAGATCTCTCTTTTGTGATAGGATAATTGCTTGCAAGTGATTTTTGGGAGTTGTGGGGTTCAATCATCAACTCCAACATCATCTGGGTTTCCATTTCAGTTTCTCATTGGCAGCTTGGATGTTTTCAACTTCAAACCTCTTGGTCACTTTTGCTTTGCAGAGGTTTTCAATTCACACTGTATGCCTCTGCATGAATTCCCTTTTCTATCCTGGCTGGTGATTTGTAGATAATATCCCTCTTATCATCCCTTCCTTCATTTCTTCCTTTCTTTCTTTCTTTCTTTACTTTGGCAGTTTTCAAACCATGTTATTAAACTTTCTTCATTGTATTCAACACACTTCCAATTCAATTTACAGACCATGTTGCAGTATTTATCCTTTTTACTGGAATATAGTTTTTCTCATTAAAAACAATGTTTCCTTCAATTGCTTAAGAACTGAAATGTTTGTTTTACCAACCTGAATATAAGCTGAAGTATATCTTTAGAAAGCATTCATTAGAATATGGTTTTAATCAGTCAAGATTTGTAACTGTTGGAATATCAGAATTAATGGTATCTGATTGCATTACATCGAATAGACTTAAACTAATCACATTACATTTCCTGACTTCTCAAAAACATCATATTTAAAAGTTCCTTACATCTAACAAAATATAAGTTATTTTCAAATTTCCAGACTGCAAAATATGCTGAAAAGAACATAATGCAAAAACTGTAAGGCATAAATCCTTAGCTTTTCCTCACAATCTTCAGAAAGTATTTAGAATGCAGTTCCTTAATTAAACTATATACCCATTAGAATTATATAATACTGTACAACTACTTCATCTTAAACAAATTAAATTACTGATAGTATCTCAATGTCATGATGATTATTAGTTCAATCCACTTGGAGCCACAAAATGAATCTTAATAACATAAACCATTTTATAAGCAAGCATTGCACTATTTTCCCCTAAACAATGACCTTGGATCCACATTTATTAGTTTACCTTATATATGAAAAATGCAGACTGAGATTTAAACAGAAAGCAAGCTCAGAAAAAAAAAACATAGTAAATAAGACAAAATTATTAAAAAAAATTTAAAAAGTTAAATCAAAACTGAGAAGAAATTTTTTTGAGTACCTTCCTCTAAGGATGTTGATGCTTCACTTATTGTAATTCCTTTGGGATTTTCAATTTCTTCACTTGCTGGTTTTCTGGAGGTCACACTAATCTCATTCCTAACAAGCCCCGTGACCCAAAAAAATCAAGTCTCGAATTCAAAAATGAACAGAGATAATGGGAACATAAATCAAAATCCACAAACCTGAAATTATCAGACTGTTGTTGTGCTTGCTGTTTAATGAGAAATGCTTTCGTGAAGAAGGAATCGGCCTTGTCTGAAAAACCACCTTTGGTATATAATCTTCCAATGTCATTGCATGCAGCAGCAAGGGTGAGGTTAGTGTGGGCATCGTCAAGGATTTCAAGCTTTGCAATAACATCATTGAGAAGGTTAATGGCTTCTTCTGTTTTATCTTCATCAACTAATTCCTCTACCTTTGAACTCCATGTTAACAGCACATCTTCTCCTCCATTGCTCATATCTGTTGACAAGGCAGCATAGAAACATAATTTACTCCCAGGACGAAGAAGAATTGAATGTTCTCTTAACAAAGAAGCCCATATTTTAGTAGACCCCTAAAATGTTTGTAAGAATATTTTGATCATTAATAAGAAGCATTGCAACACTCAATATTTTGCAGTCAATCAGAAGCATTGAAACAAAGCTATCAAGCAAAGTAGCGCCAAGAGATGTTCATGAAGAAAACATTTTTGTTGAAGAATAATATATAGGAAAGCAGGGAAGAAAATGAATTGTAATATAATTACTTAGAGCATGTAAAAGTTGTAATCCTTTTCAAATATCCCCAACTAAACATTAAATTGTCTCATTCAAGCATTTTGGCTGCAATATAAGTCATAAAACCCTTCTCTAATATATCCTTTCAATATAGAAAAAAGGAAGGAAATAATGTGGATGATTATTTATCCAGTGGTGGGATTAAGTTAGACTCTATGATGTGGTATTTGAATTAAGACATTAAAGGAAATTCCCCACAAATAACACAACATCGTCCACCTTAATTTTCACTGATTATAATAATTGTTGGAGGGCAAGGAGGGAAGAGACCAGGGAAGAGAATCACTACAAGAAAAACATTTTAAAGGTAACAAGCATGATGGAAAATTGCCCACTTTATTTACTCTCATATTTTGGAATCAAGGGAATACAGACCATGAAGTCAGGGTGCAGATGCAATTAGAACTCTCTTCTGTCATGGAAAAATTGATGGATGGCCAAAGCAGTTTAACTCATGACGATTTAGGCTATTGTTATGAAGGAATTTCTTATGCTCTAGCTAGGGAGGAAAAATTTCTTCTTTTGTACTTTAGTAAGCTTTGAGAAGCAATTTCAACATGGCAAAATTGAGATAGCACTAGAAATGATTAGAATTTGAATTGTAGTCCTGCTTCTAAGATGTCGGCAAGGATGTTAAGAATATCTAGTCACTCTGTTGTTTCAGAATATGGTTGTTTTGTTTATCTTTGGAACTATCCCATTTCTGTGGTTTTCACCAAGTTTTTTAAAGCTTTTCTACTGAATTTGAACTCCATATGTTTTTGTTACATCTCTTTGTCGGCAGTTGGTCTAAAATCCATAGCTCATGCAGTTCAAGGATGTACACCTACAAGAATTGGAGAAGTGGGACACAGTTGCTCCAGGAGAAGAAGCAGTTCTTATGTTGGGTGTCACTCCTCTAGCCCCCAGACAAAGGAAAAGGCCAAAGGAGTCTCAATGGAATACAAAGCTAGAAGAATCAGGAAAGCTTCAGGTTTGACATGGCCAAGTCAGCAATAGTTGCAATAGTTCCAGTTTTGGTTGTAGGCAGTCCTGTACTTTGGCTGTTTTTTCCTCCTCAAAACTATCCTTTTTCTGCAGCTTTTGCCTTCTTTTGTGAGGGTTTTTACAACTGAAGTTGGACTAGATCAGTTTTGATTACTTATCTATGTAGTTGGTAGGTCTAAATTCCTGGCAAACTCTGTTAAATCAATTCAAGGTTGAATATCTTGAATTACAGGAGAAGTGAGGCAGAACAATGAGAATAGCCTGGAAAAGTAGCAGCCGTCATGTCCCTGAAATAAAATACTAAAGTACAAAAATAACTAAGCATTGAAATGCAAATAAACAAATAAAATAAATATTATAAAATAAAAATATATATAAAAAACTAATATAAATATAAAATAAAAAACAGATAATATAAAAATGTAAATAATATGCATGGAATGGCAGCGATTCAGTGATAAATAAAGAAAGGCAGAGATGCATTAGAATTAAAGACAGACTTATAAGAAGGAGAGCTGCCTTTAAAGGTGACAGTGATTCACTTAAGGCAGCAATCTGGGTAGGGGGACATGTCCCTTGCCTAGAGAATAGTATAGTGGACAGTGATGACTCTTCCACGGTAAGGAATAAAAAGGGATGGATTTCCCAAGAAGAAAAAAAAAACAGAAGAGAGAACCATAAGGATTTCAGAATGAAGAACAAGGCATCAAATGATATCTGCACTTCAGGGAAACTGGACACAATCGGGTTTAAAGGCAGACATATGATCAGCAACTGATGACAGAAATTTGAGTAGGATTTTAGGAGGATCAACAGCAGAGATATAATATGTGATTTGAAAGATAAAATATACAAATCTCGAAGAGAAATATGCATCAAGGAAGAAATATGGTTAAATGAGAAATATATATGAAGGCAAATGATAAAGCAATAACAAGGGTAGTAAGTTAAGTATAATGATATATATATATATATAGATAGATAGATAGATATTATATGATTATGCAATAATGATGCTTGCAGCAATTATTAGTCATCATTCAATTGAAACTAATCTGTTGTTTCTCTTTAAGCAATATCTTCTGAATATTTAGAACAGATCGATTAAGGAGAGAAAAATACAGACCAAGAAACAAAAGAGAATCAGTCTAGTTCATCACCACAGATTGCTATTATCAGATATATCCTATATTCAGGTGTATTTTCTGCAAATCATTGTTTACCTATGTATGCATATTGCTTATAAGATAATAAGAGTATTCAATGAAGGATTTCTTATGAGAGAATCAGAATTATGCTCGACTGTCTGAAACCCACCCTGTGGGAAGGGCCAGGGGTGAAGTGGTAGGGGCCAAAAGAGCCCACTTGCGACCTCTGCCCAATTCCACAAGAAGGAAGGACCAGAGGTGAAGTGGTAAGAGGCCCAAAGAGCCCACTTGCAATCTCCACCCAATCCCACAAGGTGGAAAGTGTCTTCAAGGGATTGAGACATGGATGGAAAAAGCAGGTACAAGCCGCCAAGGGGGAGGGATGTGGTATACACCCTCTTAGGCTTGGTATGGAAATGGCTTCGGGCGGACCCATCCTGTCCCTTCTCCCAAAACCCTAATATGTTGCATTGTTGATAATCTATGGATGTGATGCAATTGTCTAACTCTAATATATATATATTAGAGAATTCAGGATTGCAGGATTCCAATCCAGGATTGTATCAGTAAAGAAATATTTATTTGGTAAGATGAACCCCTAACCCTAATTCATTGCAATTTGTGATTTGTGGGAAAAATCTAGAGCAAATCAGGAAAGGGACAATACAGCAGCTCTTTCCTTGGTTGTCCTCCTCTAACCACCTAACAGAGCCCAAGGCCAAAATTTGTGGAATACTGTAGCGTCGTAAATTGTCACCCATGACAATTTCACAATGTGTTTTGCTTCCCCCTAAATGCATGGACATAATTGTACACCTAATTTCCTAAATTATGCATTATGTGGCGCATTTTAACATTTACCGACAAATTGCATGTAGAAAACTGAAGCATTCATTTAATATTTTGTCCCCGACACCTTAAGTCCTACAAAATAGAGCTTGGACCTGTTATGACCTAATTCACACCTCACCCCATTGCAAATGGGGACCCTAGTAGTCTACCTTTTTTAGGGTTTTGTCGTTGCATCTCGGTCTCGTCTGGTCTTTGTTTGGGGGTTTAGGGTTTGAGTTTTGAATGGTCACCCGAATCAAGTGAGGGAATTTGAGCCTGGATCATTGTGCAAACATCATCATCGTGCTTAGGAGGCCCGAGGGACAAAGATCGATTGTCGTTTCAGTCAATTCTGACATCCCCTACTTTTTGGGGATTGCCCCTCCGAACCCCCTATTTTTTAGGGACTTTATTTTTGGCGTTTTGGCCTATTCTAGACTTCCTATTTTTTAGGGGCTATTTTTAAAAAGTTGCTATTTTGGGAAAGGTTTCTATTTTTTACAGGGTTCCTATATTTAGAAAGTGCCCGAATTTTGAAAATCCACTCAGAAGTTCCAAAAAGTCAATAGAAATCACAGAAAATCAATTTGAAAATTTATGAAATCCATGATGAAAATCAGAAAATTGATGAAAATCTGGAAAAATCAGTCCAAAAAATCACAGAAAATCATGGAGAAATCTGGAAAATTCATGGAGAAATCTGGAAAAATCTGAGAGAAAAACTGAAAATCATGGTGAATTTTCCTATGGAAGTAAGAATTCATGGAGGCATGGAAGGAAGACTGAAATTCCAACCAGCAGGGAGAATGAAGGGCAAAATCAATGGCTTGACCATGAGACAAGTCCGCCCAGCTCACAAGGAAATGGCATGGACTCATGGAAAGTCCGCCCAGCAACTTCAAAAGCAATGGCATGAACATGAGGTAAGTCCGCCTTGCCATGGCATGGAGAAGTGGCAAGTCCGCCCAGCAAAGGAACAAGGAAATGGCATGATGATGAGTAAAGTCCGCTTTGGAATGGCTTGGTAAAAGATGAAGTCCGCCCTTAGAAGAAACATGAATGGCTTGACATAGGGTGAAGTCCGCTCCAAAGAGAATGGCTTGAGGGTAGGCAAAGTCCGCCCAGCTTAATGAGGGATGGCACAAGGTTAAGTGAAGTCCGCCCTTAGCAATGTAAGATGGCAAGAACATAAGCAAAGTCCGCCCCAATAAGATGGCATGGACTAAGGCAAAGTCCGCCCAGCATATGAGAGAATGGCTTAAGCATATGCCAAGTCCGCTCCAAGATGGCATAACATGATGGAAAGTCCGCCCATGACATTTAGTCAAAATGGCTCAACACAAGATGAAGTCCGCCCTATGCCTTGGCAAAA
Organism: Sequoia sempervirens; assembly: GCA_007258455.2. NCBI lineage: Eukaryota > Viridiplantae > Streptophyta > Pinopsida > Cupressales > Cupressaceae > Sequoia > Sequoia sempervirens. Next base: position 39,051 of record VDFB02093560.1, read on the forward strand.
TGAAAGGATAACTAGAAGTCCGCCATGTGGAAAAGTGAACTAGATTGAACATGGGCTAAGTGAAAATTAAATGGCAAAACTATAGGCTAAGTCCGCCTTGGAATAAATTGCATGGTTTGATAATGAATGAGGTCCGCCATACCAAGAAGTAAGAGAAAAAAAAAATCAAAATTCCGCCTAAGTTTGGACATTGGAAAATTAAAAGATATGCTTGGCACCTTGAGAAATTTGCCACCTAGAGAAAATAATGAAATTTTTTCCTAAGTCTAGCATTAATATGCTTAAAAAAAAAAAATCGCCTGGGACTTAGAAAGATGAAAAATTATGGCAAAATGAAATTGGAAGAAAAAAAAATTTGCCTAAGGCAATGGCAAGAAAATTTAAATGAAATCAAATGCCATAAAATAATGGGGTTGAAAACGACACATAAAATAATTATTTTTATTATTTTTATTTTTATTATTTTTATTTTTATTTTTTCAACACCCCAAAGAGATGAACTTTGAAAAATCAAAATTGGAAAAAGACAGAAAGAACTTCACTGAACTGGCGCATGATTTGGAAACTTTCCTGGAGACTGTCGTTGAAGATAAAAATTGCCATTCAGAAGTTGAGTGCAAGCCAAAGTTCAGACTTGATTTAATGGAAACAATCGAAATTTGCTAAATGAGTCGAACTTCTCATCTTTATAATTGAATTTGCTTCTCATTTTTCAATCATTCGATTTTCGAAAGAAAAGTTGTGACAAGAAAGTTTAGCTAAGGCAAGAAAGTTTTGAAAGTTTTAAGCAAAGTGAAGATAGCAAATTCATACCAACTAGCACTGTGATCGTGATTATTTCATTTTTCTAGAAGAGCCAGGCAGATTTATTTTCTCTACTTCATTTTGGCGTGAAAACTTCGTTAATTCTTTCACTTCCAGCATAATTCTTCACGAAGTTTGATTTGACAATTAGCTGGAATATTTTTTTTTCGAGTAATTTAAACTGTAAATTTTAAGTATTCTCTTTGTATCTTCTTGCAGATTTATCTCAAGAGGATAAAAATGAAGTTTGCCAGTAAGGGTGCACAGCTGCAGTCAAAGATTAAATCCAAATGGGAGAAAATTGTGGACAACAACCTTGGCCATGTTGACTTCGATGATTTCAAGAAAAGAATGTACGGAAGTGATGGATGTTTGCCTACGCCAATTGCAAGAAGGATGATGCGCAACGGTATTGTTCATGCAGCTGGGTTTCCGCCAACAAAAGAGTGTCCAGAGCTCATGGTGGAGTGTGCATTGCATTATAATGCACAGGAAAGACAGATAGAAGCACCTAATGGAAGAGTACTGGCATATTTGACCAAGCCAGCCATACAAGAAACCTTTGGAATTCCAATTTACAACCGGACATCCTACCGGACCAAAGATGATGCAATTAAACTTTACCAAGATCAGCAAGACCTTTGTGCATCAAATATAAACAAGTCCTGGTTGCTGAAACCCAGACCTACTGCCAAAAAGATGCCAAAGAAGTTGGCCAGAACAGATTTCAAAGAAGAATATGGAGACATCGTCTCGCTGCTAAATAGAATGGTAGGCAATCCTCAGGGTGCGCCTTTTGAAACCTGGATGTATTATTTCGTTGATGAAATAATTTCCAGAGTGAAGATGTTTAACTGGTCTAGAATGATCAGTGACAGCCTCCATGAGCAGTTGGTCAACCTTGAGAAAACCAAGACCTTCCATATGAGTTCTTATGTCGTATATCTGCTTGCAAGGACTTACAAACATACTGGCCTGGTTTGCAAAGGTGTAGTTGGCAACGGCGAAGGACAATTCAAATCCTATGATTGCTATCCGCAATTGCAGCTGAAGGAGAAGTCACACTTCAGACGAGCACATGACGCCTTTCTTATGTATATCACTAGACTTCTCCAAGGCGGAACACATTAGAGACTCACCCGTGAGGCCAAAAGTCTGATTGGCAGATATGGATCCTGGTTCATCCAGTTTCCCAAATTTACTTACATCAGGATTCAGGGATTTACAGGACGCCCATACAGACTGCCCATTTACCCTACCAACAAAATGGTTTTGTTGGAAGTTCTAAGGCAATTGGAGACATATCAGAATATCCAAAGGCCAAAACAGAAAGCAGCTGTCACTTTTTCGTTCTTCATCGACAATATGGAAGAATCATGTCCATCAACACAGGCAGCAAAGAGTGCTCAACTAGAGATGCAAAAATATCCGTTCATATCCTACAAGCCTAGGAATGACTTTGATCCACTCCATCACATTGGAACTATGGACGGAGAGAAATACAAGCACAGGATAGACTTAGAAGATTTTTGGGCCAATGCGGCTGATGAATATGATGTGAGGAAAAGATTGTGGTCAAGATTGCCATTGAATATGATAAGGGCGACATAACTCTTCCAAGTACCTGATCAGCTGGATGATGATGGAGTATATGTGCAGCCAGGCTTCAATGAAAAGGAGCCACTTCCTCCTGTAAGATGGTTTGAGCCTGAGCTGGGTGACTTGGCAACATTCATGCGGCCTGTATTCAAATATTCCCAATGGTGGATAGACCAGCAAGTACAAGTTTTGCGGCGGACAAATGTGCAATTCACATATGAATTGATGGGTGATACAAAGTCCTGTTCCTCAAATGTCGATGCATCTCGTGGAGATGGACCAACGGATGCTGCCAACTTGAAAAAGAGGAAAGAGATTGATGACTCTGCAAAGCAGAACAAGAAGAAAACAGTAGATGAAGGACCCTCTCAAAAGAGGCACAAATCCAGGCCCCTTCATTCAGCTACGTCCAGAAATATAGATGAAATATTAGCCATGGAAGAAGAGTCTTGGGAGCAAGTCAGAATTCCTTCTCCAGTTAGAGATGTCGAGCCAATGCAATCGAAAGATGATGATCAGCCTTCTCCTACAGGCATGGAAATTCTGGAATCGGATGATGACATGGGCATTATGGATGAACAATTTGATGAGGGAATGATTTCCGCCCTCAAAGGAATTCAGGAAGACCCATCTGTGCAAGAGATTCAAGATATGCCAGAAATTCAAGATGTGCAAGTTCAGGATATGCAGGATGTCTAGGAAGATGGAATTGAACAGTCAACCATCCCAGATTGGCTAAAAGAGAGACTAAAGATGAAGGCACCAGTAGAGGTACCAGTAGAGGATGACACTGCAGACTTCTTGGCCAGGCTAGAGCAAACTGCCACAAGAAAAGCAAGCCAAGAAATTTTCTGCCATACAAAGGGATGAAGCTGGCAATCGCACAGTACAATTAGCAGTGCCTACAGTTGATAAATTCCAAGATGAGATTGCCCCGAACGAATATGCCATCACAACTATTGACATGGGTTCGACGACAAAAGGGAAAGAAGTTGAGGACTTGGATAATTTTGTTGCCACCATCACGTCTAGGCTGGAGAGGGAAGTGGCAAAGAAAAGAGAGTATAAAAGAGAGATTGAGCGTCTAAAAGAGTATATCCAGCATCTAACCAGGCCCCTCAATCAAGGTGACCAGTCAGCACCTCCACTTCCAAACTCTTCACAGGAACTGGTTGGAAATTTTGAAGAAGAGTTGACTACAGCCAAAGAAACTAAAGACTGGATGGTTGGAAAGAAAGATGAGGCGATGGCATTCGCGGAGAAGCTAGCATATGTGTATGAGCAAACTTCCTTTCTGCTATCACGAGTTACAGACTTAGCGGAAGCATGGGATGGCCTCCAAGACATTCAGAGTAAAATTATCCCATGTCTTCAAGAGTTAAAGGGCATCCCGAAGCAGAGGTTGATTGATGACAGGATTATTGAAGCTGGAGCTGCGTATGATTTCAGCGGCTGGTATTACGCACTGATTTCACGAGAAGTCCTGGAAAGGGTGAAGCAAGATGGCGCCAAAGTTGAAGAGCAGGCAAAGGAGATTCGGAGTAAGATTTACCAGATGGTTGCAATGCTCGACAAAGATATTGTCCGAAAGAAACACTTGCAGCCACAAAATTTAAAAGAACAAGTTCAAAGAATTTTCTCCACCACCTCTGGGCCAATCATGAAGGAAAATTTTACCAAGGCATTCAGCTTCATGACCGTCAGAGATGCTTTCTTGCTGCATGAACCAAAATGGACGATCACCTTTGCAGAATGTGCTGAAAGTTTGGACTTGCTGGAATACAACGTCAATGCGCTGTCGGACATTACCATGGAGGAAGTCAACCTGAACGTGTCCAGGTTCACCGAATGTAATGCTTTGCAAGTGGATAAGGATGCAACTCCTGCTGCCTGAAGTTCTCTCCAGTTAACTGATTGATGTTTAGGAAACCCTAATTAGGGTTTAGTTATGTTGAATCTGGGTCATTCATCTCACTGTGATCTTGGCCATTCATTGTAATCTGGGAATTCTATATAAACCCCCCCCCCCCTCTCTCTCATTTCATTAGGAGATATCAGTAGATCAATAGAGAATTAGAGATTAGAATCATTAGAAGAGATTGTAGAGAATAAGAGAGAGAGTTTTATGAGATTGTTGCAAAAGACTATCTTGATAATAAAGTTCATAATGCATGAGGTGCTTTGAATCCTTTGATTGTCAAATGGTTGCATGGTTCTATATTTCTCTTCCTCGTATAAGTAAATTTGAATTAGAATTTCATTTAAATGTATGTTAAGAGAATGATAGATTGATAACAAGGGTTAGCGAAACGTAGCTCATACTTTCTTTGAGTGGATGCTTTTCATTCAATGCGTAAAGTTAGACTGAGCTTTATCGTGGATGCTTCAACGTTTACTTCGAATAATGTTGTTCTATTGATGGTATTGTTCGTGGTGAATAAATTTTAAGCACAAATCCCAGAAGATTGCACTTGCTTTGTGTAGTTGTCGTTTAGCGTGGCGAAACAAAGTATTGTTTATTTGGTTTCACTCAATCCTTGCCATCTCTTGATTTCATAGGAATAGCATAGGACTCCTAAACCCCTTACTTTTTTTCACTTTTTTATCTAAAGTCAGAAAAATCCAAAATGATACTGTATTTATGTCTTTGCTTTTCTGAGTAACTTGCAAAAGTAAATCCCTATTGTGCCCCCAGCAAATCACATCAACCACAAAGCTTATCCACACTTAACTTAAACATTGGAATTACCGTATGATCTTTCTTGCAGTCTTAGCATACGAGGTAGTTTTTCAAGAGGGACACTTTATTCTAGAATGTTTGTTGTGTCATAAAACACGCATCAACAGGACCTAGGGCGACTAAGTCCCCCTATTTTGCCTCCAAAATTGAATATGTCAGAGGTGGCATTTTATTATTTGAATTTCAAATGTCCAAAGTCAGCTATCGGGATTTAATTTTTGGGAAATTAGAATAATTGTGTATAAATACCTAGTCATTGCATCATTTGAGAACTAATAAGAAAGAACTAGCAATTTATGATCAAGCATTATCAAGCAAGTCAAGAGCAATCATTAGAAGATTTATTGCAGCAATTCAAGATCAAAGCATCATGTCAAAGTGTATGCGAGTTTGTTCATTGTTATGTTATCATATTGTTTGTGAGATCTAACCCTTGTAGGTCTTCAAGCAAATCAAGCCAACAACAAACAAGCCTTGAGGAGATCTTGTATGACTTTAGTCCTTCAAGGAAGCCATTTTTGGGTGGTGAGTTGTAGTCCATTGTTCATTCATCATCCATTTGTCATTTAGCCTTATCCCTCAAAAGGATAGGCTCCCTATCATTGACATTGCCATTGTGGAAGTGGAAATACTAACACAAGCTTTGACTAAGGCAAGCCCCTATATGGCACAACCCTTCCTCTCTCTTTGAATGTGCAGGTTTCAAATCTGAAGAAGATTGGGAGAAGTTTGAAGGTCAATTATTCATTGTTGCATTCAAACCCTACACCTTGAGAACTCACAAAAACTCAGTTATCTCTACATCCGACGAAGATCCAACGGTGCGACAATTGGAAAAAGAAGGCTCAAATTTGGCATCAAAGGACTGTGAAATCAAATCTGGAATTCATCTACTAGGACATAGTCGCCCGGGGTGACTTGGTCCTCGGAAATCAGCTCCAAATTTATATCATAGGTGCATAGTACTCTGCTCAACCCGTTTCTGAAGTCTAAATTTCTCTGTGACTTTCTGGATCTGTTGTTTTTGCATCAAAATAGTTAATTGCATCATAAGCCTAGTCATTTCATTGCATTTCATTCCCAATTCCATTCCAAGTTTGGTCAAGGGCAAGTTGACTCACCTTTCAGATTGCAAATCAGTCTTATACGTTGTCCAAATCCATCAAACCCCCACTACCTCAAATCTTAAATGAAATGCTATAGAAAAAGCACCCCACATCTCATTGAAATCTTAGGGTGAGAGTATCCCTAGGGTTTCACTTTTTCTTCATTTTAAATACAAAGCTAGAGGAAAGAAGAAGTGTCTGTCCCATGAAAAAGAAAGCTTCAATCAAATCTTGTTTTCAAGGTAGGGTGGGCAATAAGAGGAAATTTATGCTATGAGGAGTAAAGAAGATGGAAAAACGATTCACAGGCAGGAGTTTGAGATGACTGACAAAAATTTCAGGAACAGCTGGAAACAAAGAATGAAATACACTGCTATCATGAAGAGACTCTCCATTCTCATTGGACCCTAGCTGGATTATAAACAAGCAGTCCTTTTGGTAAGCTCAAACAATTACCCCCTGATTCTAGTTCTATAATGGATGGGACAAGACATTCAAATGCTTACTAAGACTGTGACTGTAAATATATAGTTGAGGATGCAGATCTTCCTTTCAGGCAAACAGTTCTGTAAATGAAATTGACAAAGAAATGAACTACTATTTTTAATAATTCAATTACTCCAACAGAGGATATGCAATCTCCCATGGTGAAAATTGTGAATCTGCAGGGTTCTCCAAATATGAAGAGTGCTGACACCTCTGAAGATACCTAAGCTTTCTGCACACCATGTTTACGGTAAGTTGCCTGTAATTAGCTTCATGTCTACTGCTTTGTCTGTAATTTTGGATTATAACTTCTATGTTTTGCGTAACTCTGAGATGAGAATGTTAAACTTTTCAAATTGAGTTGCACAGTCAATGTTTTCACAATGATAGCACAACAGCGACAGCAGCAGATCCAGACTTGTGTGCAATGAGAGATCGGCATGGAGCAGTCATAGTTATATAGGAGAATACAGGCACAACCATGTAAGGAGTCTTCTTTGAGATTAGGGCCCAATTAACTACATAAGACTTGAGTAATTTGTGAATGTAACTTAGTCTCAACTATTTTGATTAGGAGTTATTTGTTGTTAGACTAGGTTGATTGATTAGTTAGACTAGTTGAGTGTTCAATCAAACTGAGTGTCACTCCAGTGAGTTGTAAGCTTAACTTGGAGTCTTACTTGACACCTTATATAGTTTCTCTTGGTTAGATTCATTACGCACTTGTCTATTTAATGGGTATGTATTCTAATTTTAATCATGCTTAATATAGTCTCTTTTCTAAAATTTCACCCCAATGCAGTGTATTTCTTTTCAGATATAATGAGAAGGCAGTTGCAGGTTTGAGAGTTCAATACTACGTATTTTCTGTTCACAGTTTCAGTAGTATGTATTTGTAGATTAGCATAGTCAGAGATTATTGTTTTGATTGAAGTTTTGTGCATTAAGCTACTTAGTTTTATGACTAAATTTTTTGAGTGTAGAATCTACTTAACATGGTCTGAATATTAACATAGCATCAAAGCAGTAAATCTAAAATTCCAAGGTTTCCATGGATGAGGGCTGTTGCCTGTGAGAGGGAGTTGTTGGAGGGTTTCAACGGGTGCGATGCCCAAGCTTCAATGATTGAATCCAATCTGTGCTTGTGAGAGACACAAGGACCTATGGTAGGTTTTTGGTTATGATGCCCATGATCTTCAAGTGATTGGAAGGTAGTTTTAACCTGAGATTGGTAGGTGATTTTGTTGGTGTGAACAAGGTATATTACCTAACTAGTTCACCTAGTAGGTCCTATTCACACGCATTCACATGTTAAGTTTACTTACGAGTTTAGGAATCTTTCTAGAAGACTTAGTTGTCATGTGATCTTATCTTATCTTATCTCGTCATTTACTTTTTGTGTCTCATGTCATAGGATTAAGACACTTGTCACATTCTTGTCTAATTCTATCTCTCACATTGCCTATATAAACAAGGCCTCATGTACATTATGGATCAAGTTGTATCATTGTTGCATCCATAATTAGGCAAGTTATTCTCTTGCCATACTCTTGATGAGCACACAGTTATACTGAGAGGGGGGGTGAATCAGCATAGCAACAATCTTTTACTTTCCAAAACTTAATTAACCATAGCAATAGCACACATGCAAGATCTAGCAATTAAGAACATAGGACGAACACACAATTTACATGGAAACCCTTGCGGGAGAAAACCATATATATATATATACATATTGATCTTCTTTGTAGGCACCAGCCTACTTCTTTAACAAGTCTTCTTTTGTAGGCCCAACTCAACAAAAGACACCAATCTCTTCTAATGAGAGACACCAACCTCCCGATCTCCTCGGTTAAGAGGCACCAACCTCCAAATGAACAATATGATAATTATTTGAAACTTCTTCTTAGATCTGCTCTAATTCACTTTCATAAATCTGCTTCATCAAAATCTGCCTTTACAATCTCCTAAAAATCCTTCATAAATTCTGCCATAAAGATCTTATAAATTTGCTCATATGTCTCTTAAAATTCTACTCATATTTCTTCAAAATTTTGTATTTATATGCCCTTTTAAGACTGCTCCTTATATGAATGATATTCAATGAAATTGCTTGCTTTCAAAATGGACTTCACAATCTCTTCAAATACCTTCACAAAGGGGAGTGAATTCATGAAACATGTCTTCTTTTTTTCTTTTTCTTTTCAAATTTAAATCCCCAAAATGGGGCACTACAATAAGGGGGGTCGGCCCCATAATTTTAAAAAATTATTTGATTTAATTTCTAAATCACCACATGGGGGCACTAGGAATCTAAGGGTCGGCCTTTAGAAATAGATAAAATTAAACTTTTATTTCCTTTTGTGAGGGCGACAACATCATAGGGGGCTGCTCATAAACAAATTCAAATAATCTTGATTTTGATATGATGATTCACTTCCTTCCTCAACAATCTCTCTTGGCCTTTGAGTTCCTTTAACATCAATGACAACAATTTCCAACAATCTCCCACTTTGTCATTGATGGCAACCCTGAAAAGAAATAATTTGTAAATGCAACATGAAATATGCTAACCAATTTTTTCGATGAATTGCACAACACAAACCAGCACTTGGCCAACTTGATTAGCGTTAGCTCCAATCAAAACCTCGAACGAAACAACTCTAACCAAGAATGCGCCCTAAAACCACTTAAGGAAGAGGGGCAGGCATATGGTCAGAGGATCCCTATGCTTCAACTTGATACAGAAAGGAAATGCAACTAAACTGAAAAAAACTCAACGTCAAGAATGTGCACTCAAGATCCCACTGAGGGCGAGGTGCTAACATATGACGGAGTTATTAATTGAAACTGAAACAATTAGGCGGATAACCAGCCATGAAGATACAACTATCTAATTCATCCGCTGCGGCGGGCATCCACTTAAGAGTGGGGATTCACCACTTTGAGAGTGGGTACAAAGAGAGATACAAATTCAATTATCCACACTGGCGGTAGACCATCCAGGGGTACTTAATGTGAAAAGAAAGAAGAATTAATTGCAGCGATTAAGGACTGGAACAGTACTACTGTTTACAGTCTTACAAATAAGAAAGAGAGCTGCAAGTTACATATAAATTACAATAGCTTCAAAGAACATGAGTAATGGATGATCCCATACAAATAATTATCTCTCTAACTGCTGATAATGAATCAAAAATCTAAACTTCTAAAGTCTGATAACAAAAATCAGCAAACTGAAAATGTCAATCAGCAATTGTGAAACCAATAAAGTATTCATAACTCACTCAATTCACCTCCAAATCAAATGATGTCTTTTGAAGAAGCCTTCTAGGAGGTAGGCGCCCAAAATCATAACACCAAACAGCAACAAACTCAGCATATAACTCTTGCACAAATTCCAATGCACTTTAGAAAGGTACGGCCCTCCTTGAAGGGGCGATTTTCTTTTAAAAATCAGGTTCTCCAAATTAAAATCTCAAAATGAGCATGAAGAGTCGCTCAAGGTCAGCAATTTCATTGGTTAAATACCCAAAATCAAATTCAATATGAATTTAAAGCTATGAATCAAAATCACCTTCAGCTATAGATGAACCAGCAAAACCAAAATTGACAAAAACTCCAAAATTCTTCAACAAATGAGCTCAATCTGCTAGTCTGATATTGAGAAGCAGCAATTTAGCCAACTAGGTGACATCATTCAAACATGAAATTAGACGAAAAGCTAGGAGGTAGGCATCCTCGAAGCAAAATATCAATTGTCATTCCGACAACATAACTTTAGCATAATTTTCATGGATACCAAAATGCTAGAGCAAGCTTCTTTTTTATAGAAAAGGAGAAGACTCATCGAATTCCCTTCAAGGCACGCCAAAAGACATAAAAGACTTTTCAAATTTCCATAAAATATAAATCCTTCATTAAGTGGCGTCCATTTTCCAAGGCATTTAAGACTTCAATAAAAATTATTTCTTTCTTTTATGAAGGTGTCCCCCTTCAAGTCCACCTTTTAAGAACAACATGAAGTTATTCCCCTAGGCCAAGGGGTCAACTGCAATTTATAACATTAATGCCTTTTATTGAATAAATTCCATCACTTTAGCATTATGAAGTTGCAACCAAATTGCCAACTGCTCCAACAAGAAAAGAAACAACTGAAGCACTGCCAAAACGACCACTGCTAAACATAGTATTTACTATAAATAGTAAACACCCTAGAAAAAGCCTCAAACCTCCAAGCAGGGAAAACCCTAATTTTACCTCAACCAACCTACAGGCCTCCGGAGTAGGCTGAAGAGCGACTGAATTGATCACTAATGAGAAGGGGACATTACACAACAGGAACATAATTCTCCCTCTAACTGAAATACTCCCCCTTACTCTACTCCTCCCCCTTTGACATCAATGGCAAAGGCTTTTCGGAGCTGATCTATAAAGCAATGAATAGCTCCCCCTCAGCACATGCTTCTTCTGAAGGATTTAGTGACTAGATGAGAGTGATATCACTCCCAATTTCTGCCTTAAGTACTCAAAAGCCTCTTTCGCAAGTGGCTTGGTGAAAATGTCTGAAATTTGTTTTTGTGTAGCAATATACTCCAACTTTACTTGTTGATCGGCCACCTGTTCCCTTAATAAATGATACTTGATGGGAATATGCTTTGTTCTAGAATGCATGACCAGATTCTTTGAAATATTGATTGCACTCATATTATCACAGAATATAGATATAGGATGATCATATTCTACCTTGATATCTCTCAATGTTTGCCTCATCCAAAGAACTTGAGTGCAACAAGATGCTGCTACAATGTACTTTGCCTCTGCAGTGGATAAGGAGACTGATGCTTGTTTCTTACTCAACCATGAAACAAGATTATCTCCTAGAAAGAATGCACCACCACTTGTACTCTTTCTATCATCAATACTACTAGCCCAATCTACATCTACATATGTTGTTAAGTTGAAATCTTCACCTCTTGGGTACCATAAACCAAAATCCAATGTGCCTTTTAAATATTTGAGTATTATTTTTACTGCTTGCACGTGAGTTTCTTTAGGTGCAGCTTGAAACCTTACCACCATAGCAATTGCCTGCATAATGTCAAGCCTCGAAGCTATCACATATAACAAGCTTCCAATCATTGACCCATAAAGAGTTTGATTTGCCTCGGGTGATTCATCATCCTTACTTAATTTTTACATCCTGTTACCATGGGTGTACTCACAGGATTACAATCCTCCATTCTGAACTTCTTCAGCATTTCCTAAATATACTTCTTAGTTTGTGAAATATCCCTTTATTTGATTGAGAAATATGTAGCCCAAGGAAGAAAGATAACTCACCAACCATAAACATTTCGAATTTTTTTAGCGTCTTCATGGCAAACTCTTGATGCATATTGTCACTACTTCCTCCAAATATATTATCATCCACGTACACCACAACTATCAACTAGTCATTACCCACAGTCTTGATATAAAGGTTGTTGCCCGCAAATCCCTTCTCATATCCTTGTTGTTGTAGGTATTTATCAAGTCTTGCATACCATGCTCCTAGGGCTTGTTTTAGTCCATAAAGTGCTTTCTTTAATCGGCACACATAATCCCTATTTTTCTAAGTTAACGGATTTGCCTCTAAAATGTAGAGTACTGGTTCGGATTCGCTTCGAATTCAGATCCGAGTTCAATTCAGTTGTGAGTTCGGCCAGGGTACGTTTTTTCTTGGTCAGATTCACCCATGCAGAACCCGAGCGAACCCAGGAAGAACCCAAAGTGAACCCGGGCGAACCCACGTGGCTAGGCGACCATAAAGTGGTTTTTTTGGCATTTTTTTAATGTTTTATGCACTTTGACTTTGACCACGCCCAAGGAAACCCTAAAAGTGACCTTTAAATCACTTTAAACACCCAAACTACATCATTCTTATTCATTTGAATTGCAAACAAGCATTTTCATTCTAAGAGGCTGAGTTTTCATTTTTGCTTGTTGGATTGACAAAAGGAGTTGTAGATTGATCATTGAAGCTTCTACAAATGATTGCATTGCCATTCCTACAGATTTGCAAGTGTTCATTAGTTGCCACAAAGATTGTTAAAAGATATTTTTGCAAAGAGGTAAGTTTTTTTCATTTTTTTTGAGTTTTTTCATCCATTTTTTTGTTTTACAAACCAGAAACTTTGTTTTGTTTCATTTTATGATTTATCTATGTTTTTCCATTCTTCTATGAATGTATGCAAGATTCAAACGAGCTAGGTTTTATGAATCAATATTTTGTTTTCAAGTTTTTTGTTTTTGTTTTGAAATTTCAAATTTTGAATGTGTTTGCAAAAAAAATTGCCATAGGAATCACAATGTCAATTGGTTCTACCTACCTGTGGTGGCACTACGTTTGGAAATGCAATGGATGTGATGTTCAATATTCTAGTTCATATTTTAGGGTGAAAACATATTTGGAAAAGGCATCAAGCCTTGCCCCGGAAAAGACAATGTACCTATTCCACCTGAGACAGTTGCAAAATACATTATGGATCAAGAAGTAGTAGATGAACGGGAAGCCCAAAAAGGAAATCACCCTTTATTAAAAAAAAATCAAAGGGAATGCAACCCCCATCTAATCCCAATATTGTCGTAGAAGAACACCCATTTATGGCCACTCCGGATTCTCAAGCTCAAAGTGCACAACATATTGCAAACAAGAGAACAAAGGGGTCTTTGGAACTTGCATTTCAAAATGAGAGTAGAGCCATTGCCGACAAAAATGTAGTAAGATGCATATATGCCAATGGAATAGCTTTTAATGTTGTTTGTTCTCCATATTGGAAAGAGATGTTGAGAGCAGTTAATGAAGCTCCAAAAGGGTACAAGGCCCAGGTTATGAGAAGGTGTGTGGCACCTTATTGGAAAAGGAGGTTTTGTTGGTTGAAGATTCCTTGAAGCCCATAAGGGATTCATGGGTTGAGACAGGTGTGTCCATTGTTTTAGATGGTTGGAAGGACTGAAAAAATCAGCCTTTGATCAATGTCATAGTGGTGTCCCCTAAAGGGGCAATGTTTTTGAAAGCTGTGGATTGTGAGGGGAAAGTAAAAGATTGACAATTTATTGCTAATATTTTCATTGCAGCCATTGAGGAAGTGGGACCCCGCAACGTTGTTCAAGTTGTAACGGACAATGTCAAGAATTGTAGAGCTGCAGGGTTGTTGGTTGAGGAAAGATATTCACATATCTTTTGGACACCTTGTGTGGTCCATTCACTCAATCTTATGCTGCAAAAGATTAAACAAATTGCAATGATCAAAGAATTGTTTGGCCGAGGCTGAAGATATCTCAAACAACTGCCACCAACCACCACTTTTCTCAAGTGGATCTTAGATTATTTTCAAAATTGAGCTATTGAAGGTAAGTGGGAAGTAATATTTATATTTTCTGATTTTCATAATTTGATTGTGTATTCTAATTTAAATTCTTATTTTTAAATTTAAATTTATTTTTTTTAATTTGCAATAGGTTGCAGAAACCCGCTTTGCCTCTAATACAATCGTCTTGAGACGACTTGTGAAAGTTAGGCAAGCACTTTCTAGCATGGTGATTAGCACCAATTGGTCTATATGGAGGCAAAGCAGCACTGAAAGAGCAACAAGAATTAGGAGCATGATATTAGATGACTCATGGTGGGATCGTGTGGAGTATCTCCTTAGCTTCACCGAGCCCATTTTGAGTATGGTTCGCTATACTGACATGGACAAGCCATGCATTGGACAAATATATGATGGTATAGACTCAATGCTTGAGAAGATCAAGTGCACCATAAATGCAAGAGAGCAAGACCCTGAAGAGACTTTCTTCAAACAAGTGCAACAATTGTTGAAGAAAGATGGAACAAAATTGACAACTCCATTACACCTTCTTGCCTTTGCATTGACTCCAAAATACTACAATAGTCAGATTCTTTCAGTGCCAGGAAGGCTTCCTCCATATAGAGATTTTGAAGTGGCTGAAGGGTACAAGGAAGCATTCATGAGACTCTTCCCCGATCCTGATTTGCGAAATGTAGTCACGAATGAGTTCATTGATTTTGTGACTCAAATGATCTAGGTTTTGATGCTCTTCGTGATAGGTTCTTAAAGGATGCTCATAGTTGGTGGTACTTCCATGGACAATACTTCCAACATTTGCAGCCCCTTGCAATCAAAGTTCTATCACAAGTAAGTTTAATAAATTTTCAAATTTTAGTTTTAAAAGTTTCATAATTTCATTTATAATTTATAACTTTTTAATTGTTTACTTTGTCTTCATAGGTTGCTAGTTCATCTACATCTGAGAGAAATTGGAGCACATATTCTTTCATCCACTCAGTAAAGCACAATAAATTGCTCTCAAAAAGAGTGGAGGACTTAGTATATGTGCATTCCAACTTGCGTCTCCTTTCACACAAACAACGTGACTACAAGGAAGGGGAACGAAGTTGTGGGATATAGAGCCAAAGGTTACTGACTTGGATGCTTCCACTTCCCACCATATTGCATATGAGGAGTCCGATATCCAACAGCAGCATGGGCACAATACTAGTGCTAGTGACAGTGCCATTGGCACTACTTGTGTTCATCTAGTCTTCCTACTTCATCTAATGTCAATGTTGAAATTGATATTGATGATTTAGAGAATCCATTTGATGATTAAAACTTTAAAAGTGTTGTAATATTGAACTTGAAGTTTGAACGATGAATATTTATCATGCAAGTGTTTTAAATGATATTCAAGCTTGTGGTGGTTTCTATATTATATGATGCTTAAGTGTGATATTCGAATCCTAATCCATGTTTAGGCTGCATATATGTGTGTGTGTGTGTGTGTGTGTGTGTGTGTGTGTGTGTGTGTGTGTGTGTGTTTTTGTTTTGTACTAATGAACCCAAAACGAACTTCTAACCCACCCCCAAAAAATTTAGTCAACCCCCGAATTCAACCAAGATCGAAATCGGCAACTGGGATATTTTTGATAACAAGAACCCTTCCGTTGTTCTACACATACTCTTCCTCTAGGATTGCATTAAAGAAGGTAGACTTAACATCCATCTAATAGACCTTGAAATTTTTGAAACTGACAAATGCTAAAAACATTTTGATGGCTTCCAATCTAGCAACAGGGGCAAAAGTTTCTTCAAATTCGATACCCTCTACTTGTGCACATCAACCTTGCCTTGTTCCTTACAACTTGACCATCTTCATTCAATTTATTTCTGAAGACCCACTTAGTGCCAATAACATTTTTGTCTTTAGGTCTTGGGATAAGTTCCCAAGTTTCATTCTTTTTCTATTTGGTTCAATTCTCCATGGTGGTCTTGTTGTGACCTTTTCACACATCGCCCCATTGTAAATGGGGACCCCCAGTAGTTTGCTAGTTTTTAGGGTTTTGCATCCGTGCAACGGTTTCATGAGGTCATCATTTTAAGAGTTTCAAGTCATTTTTTTGAGTCATCCGAGCCAAGTTGAGAATCGATGTCTGAATCAGTGCATAAACATCATGGAAGGGCTCAGAAGGTCTTGGAGACGAGGATCGGTTAGACTTTTTCACACATCGCCCCATTGCAAATGGGAACCCTCGCTGGTTTGCTCTTAGGGTTTAGGTTTGAGTAGCAATTTCATAGTCTCTGATATCTGGGAATTCCATATCAAAGTCTGGAGGCATCATCCAAGCCAAGTTGGGAATTTGGGCCTGAAACTAAACGTAAACGTCATAGAAGTGCTTAGAAGACCCCGCATTTATGGATTGCCCTCGTGTTTCGCCAATTCTCGACACTTCCTATTTTTAGGGACTTCGTTGTTTTTGCTTTTCATTTTGGCATTTCTGGACCAATCTAGAATTTACTATTTTTAGAAAGTTGCTTTTTGCTTTTTTCTATTTTTAGTAAGTTTCTATTTTTAGAAAGTGCTAGTTGTCACTGGCAATGGGGTCGAAAGTTTCCAATTTTGGAACTAAAAAGCAAGCAAAAATCAAGCAGAGGTCTCGAAAAATCATGAGAAAGCGCATACAAGGTGAGAAAAAGCTGAAAAAAGCGCATGCAAGGTGAGGAAAAGCAGGAAAAAGCGCATGCAAAGGTTAAAAATCAACTAGACAAAATTGCGCCTTTAAGAGAAAATCATTGAAAAATCAAGTAAAAGCAAAAAAATCATGATAAAAATTCGCATAAGTCTTAAGAGGTGCGCTATCAGGAAAATCCAGTTGAATCTTTGAAAAATCCAGTTGAGAAATCCAATGAAAATTCGTCTATTTGAAAGAGTAGGACAAAATTCGCCTTCTACAAGGAATTCCAGTTGGAAAGTTCGAAATTCCAGTTGGACAAAGATGAAAATCGACTAAGGCAAGAGAAATTTCGAACTGGACTTTAGGAACTCCAAGTCAAAGTGAAATTCCAGTTGGGAAGTAGAAAGTTCCAGTCGAAAGTCGAATTCTTCAAAGTGAAAATCGAAAATTTTCTAAGGCAAAATCGCTTTGGTAAGTGAAATTCCAGTTGAAAAAGTAAAAAGTCCACTTGAGGGTCGAATTTTACCAAAAGGCAAGAAAGTTTAGATAACTTAAATTTCATTTGAAAGTTATCAATTAATGAGAAAGGGACGCCTTGTTTGAAAAGTCAAAGATCAGGATAAGATTGCTTTTTTCGTTTTAAAGCAAAAGCACCCAATGAAAGAAAGAAGTTGACCTAAATCAATTTGGAAAGGTTTTATTATAAAAGATGATCTTGTGAGCTTATTTTTTATTATTTGCAAAGTCGAATTTTTTTACAGGCAAACCTCCTCTCAAGAGAAAGACGTCTTTTTTCAGCTGCAAGGAGAATTTTTTTTTTTATCCTAGAACATAAGTGTTCGATTTTCCTCTTCCATTTCTGGATTTCTTAAACAACTGCAAGGTTATTATTGGCGATTTTGGAAGGGAGAAGGATTTTTTTTCCATTGTGGATTTGAGAAAACTTCAGTATAAGTCTTTAAAAATCCAAAAGATTATTTAAAATTCCATGAATGCTCTTTAAAAACAATAAAGGCGGATCAAATTTCATTGAGAGTTTATTCTTTAACAGCCTTTTAATCAAGTTCTGGATATTTTTTTAATTAATTTTAAATTTCTCCAGCCAAGAAATCGCCTTTTTATAAATTTGTTAAAATACTCTAACTTCGAGCTTCGTACAGGCACAATGTCTTCTCCAAAGAACGTGGGAGGTGGAGTCAGGAAGGCTCAAGTAAAGGAAGTCCTCAAAGAATTTTATCCAGAATCCCAGTTATCCTCGAAGTGGAAGAAGGTAGCAGATACCAACTTTGAGCAGTTTAATGCAATTCAACACAAGAGAAGGATGTTTGGCACTCAGAACGAAATGCCTACGCCTATTGCCACAAATATTGTTAAGTCTGGACTTCATCAAGCAGCAGGATTTCCACCTGCAGTTCAGTGCAGTGAGTTAATGGTCGAGTGTGCCAGAAGGTACCATCCGCAGACAAGATCCATTAAAACACCCAATGGGATCACCTTAGCGTACTTTACAGAGGATTCAGTCAGGGAAGTATTTGGTATTCCCCACCGTCGAAAAATGTTAAACAGGACTCAGCAGGAATCACAGGCCATGTTTGATCAAGCCAAGGAATCCTGTATGGACATAGTCAATTCTAACTGGATCAAGGAACCCAAAAGACACCGCTCCAAGTTGCCAAAGAGATTAATTTGCACGGATTTTAAAACATAATACAGTGATATGATTCATATGCTGAACAGGATTATGGGAACTTCTCAAGGAGCCTTCTTTGAAGTAGGTATGGATAAGCTTTTGACGTGAGGAACCTCTCGCATTCTATATTAACTAAACTTTGCATTTATGGCTAAGGAGCAAAATTAAAGGAATTGCATTCGATTCCCACTTGCCTTTAATGATTCACAAGGTGTCACCCATTTTCATACTACAAGTGGTTTGTTCGCTTACACCATGTGTCCTTTGAGTTGGTTACGCTTTTTAGGGTTAGGGTTTATCAAATTTAATCTTGGCCATTGATCTCAAATTTAATCTTGGCCGTTGCTTTGTAATTGGGGTGCCTATATAAACCCCACTCATTTCATTTATTCAAGGAGAGACTTATGAAATTGTTGCTACTATTGCTGTTTAAATAATAAGTGGATTCAGAGTTGAGCATTTGTTATTTTTATGAGCCCGCATGGTTTCATTGACTTCTTCAATAGAGTAAATTTGTTTTCAAGTATTTTAGATGAATGAAAGATTGATAGTGTTGGAAATAGTGGAATTAGTTCATACCTTTTTCAATTGAATGATTTTCAATTTGATGTGTAAGGTTAGTCTGAACATTGAAATTGCTTGACTTGAATTCTATTACCTATATGCATTGATCGAATTGATGGTGGTATTGTGTAATAGGATATCTTTTGTAAACCCATTGAAGATTGCACCGTCTTTGTCTAGTTGTAGTACCGTGCTTGGCGAAGCAAAGATTGGTTTAAATTTCACTATCCAGCATTTGTCTCTTAAGTTCGTAGGAGTAGTTTTGCATAAATCTAGTTTCTTAACCCTCATCCCTTTTCCTTTTATTTTATTCCAAACCGAAAAATCCCAAAAACATAAGAGCATTCAACGTTACATCAATCCAAACCCTCACTACAAGTAAGTTCATTATTCAAGGTCCCTTTGTGAAACCAGCATATCACATCATCCATTGAGCTTGTCCATCCCCCAAAACGGAACATTGGAATTACCGTATGACCTTTCTAGCAATCTTAGCATAAGAGGTAATTTTTCAAGAGAGGATAGAGGGTCTCTGGACTCTTTATTCTAAAGTGCTTGGTGAGTCATAAAACACGCATCAATGTATCGCCTCAGGCTTTGGGCCAATTCTGACACTTCCTACTTTTTAGGGAATTTGCTTTTTTGCTTTTTCGCTTTTTCATTTTTGGCATTTTTGGACAAAACAGGGTTCCCTATTTTTTAAGGATTTTGCTTTTTCTATTTTTAGAAAGTCAACCCTAGTCAACGAGTCAATGTTTCCATTTTTTGAACCAAAAAATAAAAAAATCACTAAAAAATAAAGCAAAAATAAGGAAAAGCAAGGGAAAATCTTGAAAAATCAGTTGAAAATCATGAGAAAATCACCCAAAAGCATGAAATCATGAGGTAAATTTGCCTAAGTCTAGAGAAATTCGCCCTTGCCATGGAGATGAGAGAATGTCAAGCCATTAACAAAGTCTGCCCTTAATTTGAGGGATGTGGCATGAAAGCAAGGAAGTCTGCCATACCTTGGATGAGGCAATGGCAAGAAAGTTTGGAAGTCTGCCATAAAATGGCAAGACACCTTCAAAGTCCGCCATGCCTTAGATGAGGCAATGGCAAGACCTCTTTGAAGTCCGCCCCAGCATGGCATAGAGGCAATGAAGTCCGCCCTTGCCATAGGAAAAGATGGCAAGACATTAAGGAAGTCCGCCCAGCCTTGAGAGGGGAATGGCAAAGCCTCTTTGAAGTCCGCCCCACCATGGAAAGGAGTTGGTAAAGTCTACCTAACCTAGGAGAGGAGAGAAAATTCAAAATTTGTCTAAGTATGGAGGCCTAAGAAGAGGGAAAATTGAAAATTTTGGCTAAGTATTTGATGCTTTGGAAGGAGAAAATGTGAATTTTGGCTAAGTATGGGAAGAAAGGGAAATGTCAAGACACCTCCAAAGTCCACCATGCCTTGAGAGAAGAATGGAAAGAAGTTTAGGAAGTCCGCCCCACTATGGAAAGAATTTGATGAAGTCCACCTAGCATAAGGAAGGGAGGAAAATTGAAAATTTGCCTAAGTATGGGGAAAATTTATGGAGTTGGCTAAGTGCCCAGAGGAAAATGCATATGGCAGAGAAGTTAGAAAGTCCGCCCTAGGCCAAAAGGTTGAAAATATATCTAAGTATTATGGAATTTTGCCTAGGAAAAACATCCAAACACATACTTTGCCCAAAGAAAATCGTCCAAGCAAGAGAAAATTTGATTTCAGCATGAGAAAATGTGCCCGGCACAATTTGAAGTCTGCCATGGCAGAAGAAAATAAGGATCTAGCGTAATATTTGTTGGCAAGATGGCTAAAATTTCAACGTGGCTAGACGAAAATTGAAATAACTTGGAAAATAAATATTTAGCCAAAGAAAAATTAGAATAGCGATGGGTCAAAAACGAACGGGTTGGAAATAAATTAAATATTTTAACATTTTAAATAATTTATTTCCAACACTTAGAAATATAAAATGCCTCGGATAAAAATAAAATTCGCCAGAGATGTATTGGAAGAAAATAAATTACACCGGAAAAGAGAAAATCCATGAGCAAAATTAAATTCGCCATGAATTAAAACTTGGAAAAATCGAATTTAATTGGACAATTAATGTTTTTTTCAAAATTTTGAAAATCAAAGATAAACATCTAGCAAAAATCAAATTTTGGAAAATCAAAGGGATTTGCCTGGATAAGCTCGCCATAGGGATTTTTCGAAAAGAATGGAAACTTGCCTATTTGAAGAGGAGAAAACAAATCGAAATCGAGAGAAAAAAATGCAATTGCTAAAACAAATCGAATTCTTCAGCATTATAATGAGTTTCAGCAACTCATTTTTCACAAACTCAACTGGAGAGAAGTTAATCTCTCGAAATTGTAAGAAAGTTGAGACAAGATCAATTCTTTTGCAAGCAAAGTCGATTTTCTCAGAGAAAGGAATAATTTTTATTGGTGAAGAAGTAATTTTTTCGAAGAAGTGAAGAATTTCTTGGCAGAAAGTCGAACTTCTCAGCAAGTTGGCGCACTTTGTCATTGGCTTTTTGGTTGAATTCTCGAAATCTGAATTTTTATTTGCAGCCAGAAGGTTTTTCCTTGAGGTTTGGAGTTTAGTCGGCTAAATTCATCAATTCTCCTTCTGTCTTTTTCATTCTAGCTAAATTTCAATCAAATTCATTTACTTTCAACTTGCTTTTTCGCAGAAATTTAATATTTTAATAAGCTGAAAGTAAAATTTTCGAATACAAGGCACGAGAATAAATTATATTTTAAAGTCTTTGTATTAATGTTAGTGTTTTTACTACAGGTTAATGACCACGGCAAGAGAACCATCAAAGAAGGTGTCGATGAAGTTCGCCAGTAAAGGGGTACAGCGAGAGTCAAAGATAAATTCCAAATGGAAAAATGTCGCAGACACTGATCTAGGACATGTAGACTTCGTGGAGTTCAAAAAGAGAGTATATGGACATGCTGGATTACCGACACCGATTGCTAGACGGATGGTGAGGAATGGAATTTTCCAAGCAGCCGGATTCCCGCCTGCAATAGACTGTGCCAAGTTGATGGTAGAATGTGCCATCCATTACAATGCTCAGGAAAGACAAATTGTTGCACCTAACGGAAGGATTTTGGCTCACCTTGGCGAAGTGGCAATACAAGAGGCATTCGGCATCCCAACACATCACCGGACCGTCTACAAAACCAAGGAGGACGCCAAGAGATTGTATGATAGTCAGTCTAAATTGTGCACCACAAATGTTAATAAGGCATGGCTGGAGAAGCCTAGACCATCAACAAAGAAGATGCCCAAGAAGTCGCGCCGAACAAATTTTAAAAAGGATTATGGAGATATCATTCTAATGTTGAATAAGATAGTTGGCAATGCGCAAGGTGCATATTTTGAGACGTGGATGTATTATTTTATAGATGAAATCACTTCTGGCGTGAAGATGTTCAACTGGTCTCTAATGACAAGCGACAATCTTCACAAGCAACTGACCAATTTGGAAAAGACCAAGTCTTTTCATATGAGCTTGTACATTGTCTATTTGTTGGCCAAAACATACAAATACTCAGGACTGATTTGCAAAGGCAAAGTTGGCCATGGGGAGAATGAACTCAGGTCTTATGACTGCTACTCGCAACTTCAACTTAGGGAGAAATCTCATTTCAGGCAGGTGCACGATGCTTTCCTAATGTATATCACAAGAATACTTCAAGGAGGAACACACCAGAGGCTGAGTCACGAAGCCAAGAGCTTGATCAGTAGATATGGATCCTGGTTTATCCAATTTCCCAAGTTTACATATGTTAGGATCCAGGGATTCACTAAAAATCCTTACAAGCTACCTATCTATCCAACAAATCGGATGATTTTGCTTGAAGTCCTGAGACAGCTGGAAAATTATCAGAACATCCAGAGGCCAAGTAAGAAGGCGGTTGTTACCTTCCCATTCTTTATTGGAAATATGTTAGAGTCTTGTTTGTTAGCACAAGCAGCCGAGAGCGCCAGGCTAGAAATTCAATGGTACCCATTCACAGCCTATAGGTCCAAGGTCAATTTTGACCCACATCATCACATTCGGACCATGGATGGGAGAAGATACAAACACAGAGTAGACTTGGAGGACTTCTAGGCGAACATCGCTGATGAGTATGAAGTCAAAAAGAGGTTATGGTCTAGAGTGCCACTGGATTTGATAAGAGCAACTGAACTTTGTCGAGTGCCCGATCAGTTGCAAGACGATGGAAATTATGTCCAGCCGAGCTTCAATGAGAGCCAACCTCTTCCTTCCGTGAAGTGGTCGAAGCCTGAGCATTCAGACTTGGCTACGTTGATGAGACCGGTGATTAAGTATTCTCAGTGGTGGGTCGACCATCAGGTCCAGGAGTTGAGGCAGAAAAGAATAACGCTCACGTATGATTTGCTGAGCGAGACAGAGTCATACTCCTCCAATGCCGGCGCATCCCACAATGATGATTTGGTTGATATTGTTGAGAAGAGGAAAGAAGTGATTGCAAACATTGAGCCTGTCCAGAAAAGACAGAAGAGGGAGCCATCTCATTCTGCGGCGTCTAGAAATATTGATGAGCTGCTAGCTACCGCAGACGAATCCTTGGCTGAGATGATGAGACCTTTTGCAGTTCAGGAAAAGAACAATGAGCCGATCCAGTTGGATGACAATGAGCCCCCATCTCCTACGGGCACAGAAGTACTGGATTCGGATAATGAAATGGAAGTCCAAAATGATGATTTCGAAGAGGGAATGATTTCCGCCCTCATCGGAGTCTTGGATATTCCAAATGAAGGGAACGTTCAGGAGGATAGTATCGAGCAGCCTACCATTCCAGATTGGCTGAAGGAGAGAATGAAAATTCAGGCACCAGTTGAGGTCCAAGAAGAAGATGATACTGCGGATTTCTTGGCAAGGTTGGAACAAGTTGCTACTAAGAAACCTGCCAAGAAGTTTTCCACAATTCAGAGGGACGAAGCCGGCGGTCGTTCCATACAGATCGCAGTACCAACAGTTGATAAAGCACAAGATGAGATCACTCCCGAGGAATATGCCATAACCACTATAGACCTTGGCCCAACAACAAAAGGCCAGGAGGTAGAGGAACTGGATAACTCCGTCTCAACTATCAAGGCGAGATTGGAAAAGGAAGTGGCAAAAAAGAAAGAGTACAAAAGGGAGGTCGAGCGCCTGAAGGAGTATATTTGACATTTGACCCAACCACTCAATCAGGGTGATACAATAGCTCCTCCTCTTCTCAATTCCTCACAGGAGATGGCCAAGGATATGGAAGAAGGGATGGTCACGGCCAAGGAGGCCCAGGAATGGATGGCAAGCAAGGGCACAGAAGCGGCTTTGTTCATGGAGAGATTGGCGCTTGCTTACGGACAAACTTCTTCTTTCCTTTCCAAATTGGCTGACATGGCGGAAACTTGGGACAACCTCCCAGATATTCAGGAGAGGCTCATTCCATGCCTCAGAGTACTGAAGGGCGTTCCAAAGGGAGAATTGGTTGAGGAAAAGGTGATTGTTGCAGGAGCGGCTTATGATTTTCATCATTGGTTTTGGGCAGTGACAATACGAAGCGAGGTTTTGGAGAAGGCAAAGGCAGATGGGCTCAAAGTTGAGGAGCAAGTTAAAGAACTCCAGAGGAAGATTTATATGATAGTTGCAGATGTGTTTGACAGAGAGATTGTCCGGGAAAACGACATGCAACTAGAAAGGTTGGAGCATAAGGTTCAGGAAGTTTTCTTCTCTACTACTGGACCAATTCTGAGGCAGGATTTCACAAAAGTGGCGAACCTCTTGTCCATCCGAGATGATTTTGTGAGACAGGAAAAGGATTGGGAGAACACCTTCGCCAGATGTGCTGAGGATTTGGACGGGCTTGAATTCAAGATAAGCATGCTGCCGCCAGTCATGATCGTGTCCAGATTCGTCGAGCAGAATGCTGCCCAGGAGGATAGGGACGCCTTCCTTGAAGATAGCTCCAACTACCACCTCATTGCTTGTTTACTGCTTGTTTACTAGTTGTTAACTGATATTATTCCGGGAAACCCTAATTAGGGTTGGGTTGTATTAATCTTGGCCATTGATGTTGTGTTCATCTTGGCCTTTCATTTGATTCTGAAAACTCTATATAAACTTGTGATCTCTCACTTTCATTTGTGTGGAGACGGTGTATGAAATTGTTGCATTAGACTATTTCCGATAATAAAAGCTCTTATGCATAATTTGCTTTGAATCACTTTTATTGTCAAGTAGTGAGCAAGGTTGCATAACTTCTTCTACCATAGATTAGAATTAGATTACAATTAAGTAGAATTTGCTTTGAATGTTTGTTAAGTGAATGCGAAATTGATCGTATAGATTAAATGGTGAAATATTGCTCATACTTTCTTCAGATGGATGATTTTCATTCGATGCATAAAGTTAGCCTGAGCTTGTGATTGTGGATGCTTAACTTCAGTCTTATTCGAGGCTTGAAAATTATAATCACACCCTTTGAAGATAGCACCCACTTTGTGTAGTTGTCCCAGGGAGGCGAAACAAAGCGTGGTTACTCCTTTCACCTAATCTCTATTGTCTCTTGAATTCTTAGGCGTAGAATAGATCCTCTAAACCCTTATCTTTTGCCTTTCTTTTAAGATCCAAACCGAAGGTCCCAACTGAAGAAGCACTTAATGATAAATCCGTCTAAGTCCCGAACTTGCGAGAAATTCCTTAACGTAAGTCCCTTTGTGTATTACCAGCATATCACAACGCCCATTGAGCTTATCCATATGTCATGACCTGACAAAAGAAACCTTGGAGTCGCCATATGATCTTCTCGCAATCTTAGCATACGTGGTGACTTTGTTCAAGAGAGGATAGAGTGTCTTTGGACATTTTATTCTGTGTGTTCGGTGGATGATAAAACATACACCAACAGGTCCCTATCCAATGTTTGTCTTCACTTGCTTCTTTGAAGTTCTTAGGTTCTATCTTGGAGAGCAAAGACATTTTCATGATTTGAAGTATTAGCCAATCTCCTTCTTGTCTTAATTTCTCCATCTTTATCACCTATAATCGAATTTTTTGGATGATTTCTTTGGACAAATCTAGATGATCTCTTAGATGATATTCTTGATGGTGTCTTTGGATCTCTTCACTCAACTATCTCATTTTCAGTTTCTTTGCTTGTTTCCTCTTCTTTGTAATTTTCCTCATTTTGAGGAACAATTTCTTGTGCCTTTTCTTTGGAGTATCTTCCCTCATCTACTTTCACATTTGCACTTGCAATGACCTTGTGCAACCTCTTATTGTAACATTTGTACGCTATACTCCTTGAAGAATAGCCAGCAAACTTTCCTAAATCTTCTTCTCTCCTTGTGTAACATGTACTCCCAAACATCTTGAAATGATTCGTTGTTGTAGGCCTTCCTTTCCATAGCTCATATGGTGTTTTGCTATCATTTACTTTGATTTGTCCACAATTTAAAATATAGCCTGTCGTATGAACCACATCTCTCCAAAATATGTCAGGTAACTTGGACTTATTTAGCATGGCCCTAGCCATTTCTTGGACTGTTCTATTCTTTCTTTCTACAACCCCATTTTGTTGTGGAGTTCTTGCTGCAGAATAATGTGTCCTTATCCCATGCTTTTCACAAAAAAATTCAAACTCATTTGAAGTGAATTCTCCTCCTCTATCTCATCTAAGACATTTGATCTTTAGGCCTATTTCATTCTCCACTAAGGCTTTGAATGTCTTAAACTTCTCAAAAGCTTCATCTTTTTCTTTTAAAAATGTGGCCCAAGTCATTCTATAATAGTCATCAATCAACAACTTGAAATACCTCTCTCCTTGCATACCTTTTTTTGGTTGGTCCACAAAGATTTGTATGTATAAGCTCCAAAGGTTTCAATGTAGAATGTTCCTTCGATTTAAAACTCATTCAAGTTTCCTTCCCAAGTTGACATTGCTTACAAATGATATTTGAAGGCTCTGATATCTTTGGCATGTCCCTCACTGCTTCCTTACAGCTGATCTTGACAAGGTTATCAAAGTTTATGTGCCCCATTCTCCTGTGCCATAACCAACATTCATCTTCTTGACTTGTACAACATCTTTCACCTCCAATTTCACTAAGAACATAAAGATTGTTAGCTGCTCTATTGGCTTCTCCGACTCGCTTCCCTGCTTTGCTAATTTCACATCCTTTTGCATGAAATGTAAGAGTGTGCCCTTGGTCACATATTTGACTTACATTTGATTTTTCTTGTATTTAATTTCATATAGATAATTGTGCCCAATGTCATTATATAGCAGCCACATTAAAACTAAATGTATTTTCCTCTAATTCATTTAATTATGAAACACAAATTATTTTGTTCCTAATATACCTTCTAATGGTGGCTTTTAGTTTTTGCAATCATAATTTTCCTCTTGAGGTCGGTTACCATATCCAAATACATGGGCTACAGCAGTTTGAGTTTGATATACTCCACATGTAGCTAGGTCTACAGGGTTCATTTTACTCCCAAGCTTGGTTAGAAGACTGAAATCCAAGGTAAAAGAATTTTTGCATAAAATGATGGCTTCAACAAGTGGGATCTCATACACCAAATTGATGTCTCGCTTGGCTATGACCCAGAAAACAACCTTTATCTAAAATATATTAATAGCGGAGTTTTTATCACCTTCCCTTTTATCATTGTTCCAAATGCTATGAAGGACTTTCGAGCGGATATTTGTTTTCAGGTTGTCTGAATCCTTTCAATGTCATATATCCATAGATGTCCCAATGCTTCAACCATTTACCCAAGTCTTCATGTCAACCTTTCTTTAGTCATAGATGAGTTACAATCAATTGTTGGGGATTAATGGGAAACCTACCATGTTTAAGCTTGGTTAGCTTATGTTTGTATAATGTCTCAATATTTCAACCATTTACCCACATCAATTTACTAAAAAAAATTAACCAGAGATGAGTTAACATGATTGTGACATACCGAAAATAAGTCAATAACATCGTTGCTTAACTTGACGAATTCATGTTCATATAACACATAAAGTTTTGTGGTTTCACTTTAAATGTGCTTATTGCATTTAGTTTTGAAGTTATTGGTAATTGTTAATTAACTATTTTTGGATTTGCTCAATTCAGAGATATTCTCCCACTCCACATTTTGGACGATAGAGGATTTAACTATTTTTGGATTTGCTCAATTCAGAGGTATTCTTCCACTCGGCACTTTGGATTATAGAGGATAACCAGAGCCCGGTCCAAAGCTCAACATCCTTACATTTTTTTTCTAAACCATAGTATGCCCTCCAACCTACATAAATTCCCCAATAGTAAGACTGCAGTTCAACTACCAATAGGATCAACCGAACAAGTTATTGAAGGAAATTCAAAAAGAAGCATTATTTTCATATTTGACTATCATTGTCTTTGGTATTGTGAAGATTTAAAATATGCCATCAAACCAGATCTATAACAGAATGTTTGAAGGCTTTCTAATGTTTTTTTTAATTATTATTAGAAAGGAAGTCAGAAAAGATTACATAAAGATTTTCGAACAACAATAGCTGTCACAGAAAACAGGAGGAAAAACCGAGGTTACCCACAGATCCACCAACAACAACCTAGAGACCAAACGAAACTTAAAATATAGAAACAATGATCAATCATTATCATCTTGAAGAAGATGGACAAACTGTGTAGCTCGGTCAGCGGATAAGGAATCCCAGTCAGAAACATTGAATCTTCAATGAGCCACATAAACCCATTTGGCTGGAGAATCTGCAACAGAATTCCATCTTCAAGGAATATAAAGAAAGGAGATGGAATCAAAGTTTCAAGAAAGATAAAGAATTTGAGTCCAAAAAAGTCAATCACCAAGAAGAGTCATCAAATCTCTCTTTGTTCAAAAGAGAAACTAAAATCATGAAATCCATCTCACAGACAATTTATTTCCAACCCAATTCACAAGCTTTCCCCAAAGCTAAAAGGCCTTCTAATGTTTTATAAACTTATAAATTTATTATTTTTCTAAACGAACAAAGAAGTTTGACGAGTAGGACAACTTAGATATAGTAATACTATACTGGTCCAGTTGCTAGGATTGACCTTGCCAACGCAAAACTTTAATCTCATGAGAGTTGTTAAAAGCTTCAATCACAGCTTCTGGGGGAAAACATCTATACTACAACAATAATGCAGGCGGGTTAGGTTGATTATGCCATGGATTCTAGCCCCAATAAAAACTCATCAATATCCTATGTTAAAACAACCGACCGACAAACACAGCTATTTGTTTTCGATCTGCATTTTCATACATATATGCAATGTAACAAATCTATAAAGCAAGAAGCAAGAGAACAAATCTTACCTGTAATCATAGAAACTATGCAGGGAATTGAGCTATTTTCCCCACAAAACCTCGCTCAAGAAAATGAAGTCGTTGGCTCTAAACTTTAATTGAAATTGCCCTTTCAAGCCCTGCCGACACTGCAGATAGCAAGAATAAACTCTACAGATCAAAAAACAAATGGGTGTTGTGCTCAACAGATTATTCGGATTTCTCCCGGCAAAGCAAACGAAGGCCTCTTTGTTTTTTACGCAACTCTCCAATTACTGTACTGAATAGGAGAAGAAAATAGATATACAGTTGAGAAACACCCAATTATAGAAAATCAAGATCATTAAATTATTTTCATTGAAAGATTAAATATTAAAAGCGAGATAGGGGAGAGGACGCATGTTTCAATAGTTGTTATAGTAGTTGTTTATATAATGCCTAATATTTTTATCAATATTTGACCAATAGTTGTGACTTTAAAGTTGTTAGTGTTGATGATGACTACCCACAATTAAACAAAATGTATTCCTTTGATCTAAAAAGCAACCAATCATGTGATTCCACATCAGCACTCAATAAAACATGATGTGAATGCACTAGTATTGGTCTCACTTTCTTTTTGGACACCTTGGCAAAAAGCATGCTAATGTGGCATCATATTTGATGATGTGGCCTTGAAACCTTCGTTATAAGCAGGGGACTTGCCAAGTAAGCTGTTGTACAAAATTGGGAATGATTTGAAATTTCCACATAGGATAATTAGAAGTGTGAAGTTAGGGTGCACAACTACTGGGTCCTCTCCCCTAGTGTAATTAATTTAAAAGCATGCTATGGCTCGAACCGCCGCCATACACGAACAAGTTGCCAAGTTGCTTTTTGTCGAGGAGATTTTACACAAGGATCCCGTAGGTAAAGTGTCTAATAAAATTTTGTTTTAAAAATATACCGGTGAAAAATATTAATTTAGGAATATATTTTCTATAAGGATATATTAATTAATCATATACACCTTCTTGCGGGATCTCACCCATAGGGGACTAGTTTCGTCCCAACTCGCCCCAGGTACCCAAGGTACGAGCTGTTGGGTCACTGGGCTAGGTCGTGGGGACACTCCTATAGTATCAAAAAAAAAATTAATCATCTACACCATTAAAATTTAAGAGATAAAATATTTGGTTTTATCATGCCTTATATTATTGTTGTAATGGTGAAATTTGTACATTAATAATATTTTTCATTTAATTTTATGTTTATTTTGAAGAAATGTTTTAATAGATTACATTGTGATTAATAGGTTAATTTTGGGTAAAGATGGGCTCATTCTATTAGTCTTTTATCCATTTGTACACACATATCCAAATACATTTAATCCTACCCTATCTTATACATTCACACTTCTATATATTTGACATTATTTGTTCATTTATCATATTCACCTATGTACCTACCTCTATTTATTTAGAAGCCAACTAGATCTAACCATTCACTCACATTAGTTCATATATCTATGGTTGCGAGGGTGATCTAAATGTTATGGCTCATCCCCTTCCTTATCAAAATTGAAATTTTAGATTTGGCCTACTAGTTTGATTTACCCTCCTATCTTTAGCTAACTAAACATCCATTTGATGCAATTTCATGTTGTGTTATAGTATTTAAAGACATTCATTCTAGTCAACTGAAAATCGTCAAAGAATTGTTCATCCTAGAGCATTGAAGGCACAAAATACCAACATATTTTAATATATAGCACTAAAAGGAATAAAAAAATATGCATACTAGGTCCCTTCCCTCTTGTTTTATTCACTTTTTACAGGTTGATGTGGGATAACTTCTCCTTGTGACAAATTACTAACCTTTGTGGTATTTCTAAAAGAGCTAAGCAAACACTCATACATAAAGTGAATAGAGGGGTAGAATGTCGCTAAGTGTAGGGACAAGTTTGAACTCATAGGACTAACTTGTGACCACAACTTCATCTTATATCTATGAACATGTCCTTTGACAAAGCATAGATTCAACACAAATAATAAAGCGCATCACTAAGTTTCCATTTTAGACATCAAGAAAATTCTAGAATATCGTGCAAAGGTGATCATTATTTAGTTATTAAGCTAAATTGAATTGTTCCATTTCTTTTCGTAATTTAACAAATACAAT